>VYZP01025692.1:36018-128851 GCA_013400635.1 Hypocryptadius cinnamomeus
AAGCCTCTGAGTACCTTCCTCTTCCACAGCCACAGCCATGTTATGGCAGCAGGGATGAGCAGAGGTGCTGTCTGTCACCCAGCTGTGCCTGTTAAGGACCAGCAGATGCAGTTCTGCCAGCTGAAGGACACCATTGCATATGCATGAAAAATGCTTCACACAGCACCTGTGTCCAGTCTTGGGCCTGACTGGAATAGCAGCTCACAGGCAGGAGGATGGAGCTGAGTAGCCATGGTTCACAGGGTGACCTCATCCCTGCTCTCCATTGCAGTCACTAATACCAGCAGCACCGCACTTGTGATCCCAACCTGGGGACATGCTGTGAGTCCCTTCTGCCATCAGTCACCTCCATGAAGGCCACAGTGCTACTCCATTCCCTGCCCAGCTCATACCCGATCATTCATGGTCTTGTAGCTGCTTCCCTACAAAAGACTCTGCTTGCCCACGAATTTCCCTCTCTGCTTTCCAGCCTGAGACACTGCAGGCAGAAAGAACTGCCGTGGAACCATGGAGAAAACATCCTCTTTATCCCATTTTCCACCATCCTGCAGCCCTGACACTACATTTCTCCAGCGTTTTCAGCCATCATATACATGGTGACATATGTCCCTAGTTTTTCCTCTGGGTATCCTTGGATTAGCCTAAGTAGTTGCCTGACAGCACAGCCAGCCTGTCCTTTCATGGAAAATGCTGTTCAGGACTTCACACAGCAATAGACAGCAATTACCCACATGAAAAATGACAGAAAAGTCAGTGGACAGACAGTCACTTTGATCTGTGCTTCCTGCTCCTCAGCAAAGCACGTTCTTTACCAGGCTTTGCACTTTTGTGTGCAAGAAGCTGCATCTGCCAGTAGCAGCCTCAGTGGCATGAGACATAAATCTGATGGCAGAGCATTCTCAGCCAGATGAAACCATCCTGCAAGGACTCTATCTGCTGCCCGTGGGGCAAAATCCCACAGGAGGAGCTGAAAACACTTCATCGGAGCTTTCTAAGAAGAAAACAGGGGGTCCAGCTCCCCTACCAGCAAGCACTAGTGCTTGCTGTAGACCCTGATCACCTCAGCATCTGGGTTTCTAGGAGAGCACCATCCTCACCACTACAATCTGGCTCCCAGGGAGTGGTCTGTGTCCTGAGGAATGTGACTCTTGAACTGAACTCCAAAGGTTTTTGCAAGCCTTTCAATACCAAACACAGGGACTGAGAAGGGGGTGAGTGCCCCCTGAGGAGGGGAGAGCAGTGGGGTGGGATTAGAGCTGGCACTAACACCCTGCTCTCCACAGCAGTGTCTGAGCAGCACAGGGAGAGGTCAGGATTAGGGAAAATCCTTTGAGACCCAAGGGGAGTTAAGCAGCTCTCTCCTTGCACACACAGAGAGGGTACCCCCAAACCTCCACCCAGGAAAAGGCCATGCTGGGAGCAGAAGGCAAGGGGCAGCCTTTGTCCCTTTGATTCAAAGCAGAGAGCAATTAGGTGATGGACTTAGAGCCCAGGGAGCACGGCTCCCTGCCTCCACAGGGATCTTTCTGTTTCTCTGCTTTCTTTCATTCTCCAGCCCAGCTCCTAAATCCATCTGTGCCAGGCCTTTAATTGAATTAGCCCAGCACCTTTCACTGGGAACAACTTAAGACGGTTTCAATAGAGTGATTGCTTTTTACAGCCCTGGGACAAGTTTGACAGCAACCACAGGGAGTGGTTTAACACCGAGAAATTTGTCCTGGGTTCCCGTTACACCTAAAGTACAGTAGGCGCTCTTAAAATCTCAGCCTCTGGAGCCCTATAGCAACCTAGAATCACATGTTTCATAAAAAACACACACGTATTTTGTGATAAAACAGAGCTTGAAGGCAGGAATGCCAAATGGACAAATCAGAGCCTCCAGTCTCTGCAACTCTGAGAACCTGATGGCTTATGTTTGCAACACTGAACATCATTTATAGGCTGCTTTGGATACAACTTTGAACATCCTGGCACCTCTCAAGCTCCAGAGACACAGGTCTGCCAAGCAAGCACAGTGGATAATGCAGCCCCTTGGGGGCTGAGAAGGTGCTGCTGTCCCCATATCCTTCTCCATCCTTCTCCACTCCAGTGGTAGCTTCTCCATCCCTGTAGAGATGCAGGCACCAACTGCTGCCAGGTTTTTGGGAAGGTGGTATCAAACCAGCCTTACACGGCCTCCTCTTCCTTGTTTCCTATGTTCCTTGCCTGGGAGTGCTTAATAATGAATGCACCATTACCTGTGATGGACACAAGGGTGCTCACCCCGTGCAAGTGAGCAGCTTTGCTCTGATCAGATCCCAATCTCTGCTCAAATTTGTTCAAGGATGGGAGTTCTCCCACTGTCTGGGGATGGCCACTCCATGTCCATCTCCATTTTCAGGTCAGGCCTGAAAGGATAGGAGCCCTGCAGGGCCAAAGGAAAATGCTCAAAATACCTCACAAGAAGCAGTCTCATTTTCACCTAGCGATTTCATCCCCAGTGCTGTCTGTTTGCATTCATCCCATGAGCTGGAGCTGGTTACATGGAAGCACCAAGGAAATTTTTAACAAGAGGAGAGCAAGGAACAGGCAGACAGAACTGTGCAATTGATCGTCCCTTTAACAGGCTTAAAACATCACTTTCTTTATCCCAGCCTAGAGCTGTTTGGTGTAAACCTCTTCCATCTCTGTTCAGGCTCCACTGTGTGGTCCTGCAACCTGGACCCTTGGCCCCATGTCCCAGAGGGGACAGTGCTGAAAGGTGAGCAGGTCTAATGGGATATGGAAGCATTTGCAAGTGTGATTATACACCTTATGACAGGGAGTGACACATGGGTCATTTGCACCTAAGGACTGAGAAGACTGCCCCCAACCCAGTCCTTTCTTTTGTCTAGGTATGTGAGAGCCAAGAGCAGGCAGATGAAGAAAATGGAGAAGACATGGCAGATTCAAGGGATTTCACTCTCAACCTGCCAAAACATTGTCTCCATATTTCCTCCAAGGCTGAGATACACGGTCCAACATCCATCCTGCCACCTAGGTGACAGCAGTGGCATCTTACCCTACTCCTCCCAGCACCTAGGCCAAGGTTTGGAGGTGGGTTTAGCTGGAGATTGAAGGCAAAGAATAATAATAGGATTGAAGGCAAAGACTAGTAATAGTAATAGTAATAGTAATAATAGTAATAGTATCATTGGCCAGACAGATGTTCCCATATGACAAAGCAACATTTGCAGGGGTGGAAGTACGGCTGATGCACCTGAAAAGCCAAATATGACTTGAGCAGTCTGTCATGGTATAAATTCAAAGGCAGTTGACATGCCAGATGCATTACTGCTGTGTTTGTCCCAGGAAGGTTATGGGATATATAAGAGCTCCATTTTATATAAAGACACAACATAGATCCGCTCCCGGTACCCCGTGCATGTTCACAGTTGTGGGGAAATCTCACCCATGTAAGCAGAGAAGTGCATAGGCACAACCTCCTTTCAGTATTGGACAGACTCGAAAGATTTTTGCCTCCTGATGCTGCCACAGTACTTTTTCCAATCCCTGCTGTGCAAAAAACAAACAAACAAACCAACCAACCAAACAAAAAAACCCCCACCATCCAGATCTCTTTTTGTTAAGTTGTGGAAATGCAATTAAAGTAAGTGTAAAGTAGAAACTATTATTACCTAGAAACTTCTCCAGAACCCCTGAGGGCACAAACTCAGGAGCTGAATTAAGCTATAGGGCACACCCTTATCTAATACCTTAGCTCCAGCCCACTTTCCTGCTGTCTCTCAGTTAATGCACACTTGAGTAATTACAGATGTTCTGGGCAAACTGCAGGTTATGCCTCTAGCTATAGTTTGTGATTTGTAAGGCAGCATGTGTACAAGTAAAAATACCCAGGAAGAAGCAATTTGCAAATTATTTACATGGTTAATTATAGAAATGAATATAAAAATGTAGGTTAGATGGGCCCTCTGGAGGTCTCTCATCCAAGCTCCTTCTCAACACGTGGCTAAACTTGTATCTGCTTGCTCAGAACTAGGCTTTGTCTAGGGTGCCAAAACTCTCCAGGAATAGAGAGGGTTTTTGGTCACAGCCTCTCAGGGTCTCTTTCCTGTGCTTCACACTTCCGGGATGAAGACACTTTCCCTTACGTCCTGTCAGAGTTTCTCTCAGTGCAACATGTTCCCATGTTTCTCTGTGCACCTGAGCTGGCTTTTTTTCTTCTGCACAGGTGTCTTAAGTAGTGGCACAGGCAGTTAAATCCCCACCAAGCTCCTCTTCTCCACATGCAGCAAACCTGTGTCCTTCCACTCAGGCATCACACCCTCCAGCCACCTCCGCAGCCCTCAGCTGGACCCGCCTCAGTTTGCAGACCCTTTCTTCTGTAGAAGAGACAAAATGGGGGACAGGATCCTATTTGTTCTTCCCAGCTTCCTGTTGCATGAGGATACTCCGTCCCAGGATCTGCATTTTCCCCACACCTCATAAATTTTCTGCCAGCCTCCTGAGCATGTCAGTGTTCCTCTGAACAGCTCTGAGCTCCAGTGTATTTACCACTTCCCTCAATGTGGTGTCACCCTCAAACTTTCAGTGGTTGCATTCCCTCTGCTCATTTAGATCACAGCAACACAGGCTATCTTCATTTTATCATCCTAAAAAGAAAATCTAGACTTTTCTAAATAAAAAAAAGACCTAAGATTTTGAGCAAGCACAGTGTCGGTCAGTGCATTGCTCAGCCATGCCTTTGGCAAACAGGTATGGGATGGTGTCATTGAGCAGTGGGACCAGCCTGCCCTCCACAAGCACAAATAAAAGGATGAAACTTCTCACCAACCTGAAAGTCCACAAGTCCTTAAAAGGCTGCAAAGGAAATAAATTCCCACCAGGGGTACAACATGGAGCATAGGTTGGAGGGTGGGATGCTGAGGAGAAGCAATTTATCAGGAGAACAGAAGCAGAAGGAGGTTTGCTGGCTGATCTTTCAGACCATGGTGACCTCAGCAAGAGACCTTGGTTCATGCATTTCTTCCCTCATAGAGTGGTGAAGCACTGAACAGTCTCCGCAGGGAATGGTCACAGCCCAAGGCTGCCAGAGCTCCAGGAGCATTTGCACAATGCTGTCAAGCACAGGGCGGTGTTGTTGGGATGTCCTGTGCAGGGCCAGGAGTTGGACTTAATGATCCTTGTGGGTACCTTCCAGCACAGGATATTCCATGATTTTTATTCTTGACAGGTTACAGCATGGCTTCACCTCTGAGGAACTGAAGTTGTAAAGAGTCCAAGAAACTGCTAGCCTGCAGCTCCTTTAGTATCTATAGAAAAAAAAAAAACAGTTCAAGATGGGCACCACAGCCTTTTCTATCCTCTCCTCATGGAGGAAAAAAAAGGGGGTCTTCAAGGGCAACAGGATCTGGGAACCAGAGACAGTCACAGCCAGTAGGAGAAGACCTAAAAGGTTCAAAGGTGCAAAGATTAAACACTTCACTCCTCTTAGGCTTCCCTTAGCTCTTTCCATGGTGCAGAAGTCTTCAGGCTGCCAGCATATTGCATTATCCTGACAGCAACACCTCAGTGAGACCTGTCACAGTTCCGCTTTTTTCAATACTGGCAATGTTACCAAAACATGTGCCATTGCCTTCCGAATGCTCCCACCACTCCCTGCCCAGATGCCAGTATCCCTGGGCAGGAGAAACAGCCCCCAGCCCCTGCATGTGCGCACAGACAGCAGGGTGCAGGAAGCGGGGTGAGCAGGGTGCAGGGAGTGAGGGTGCAGGGAGTGAGGTGAGCAGGGTGCAGACAGCAGGGTGAGCAGGGTGCAGGCAGTGGAGTGAGCAGGGTGCAGACAGCAGCTAGCTGGTGGCAGGGGCCCACAGCTGGGCAGTCCACAACTGAGAGCTGTCAGGCAGCTGCCTGCCGGGGTGGGTTGGCCAGCCCCTGTGGCAGGGACATCAAGGGTGCAGGGTGGGAGGAGTACAATAGTCTTTTTTGGACTGAGCAGGAAGGATCTTTTGGAGGAGAGTGGCTGAGCAGAGAACAACAGAGCCTGCTGGAGGAAGAGGGAGGTTTGCAAGGAGGAAGAACCTGCATCGTGCAGCAGAGGATGTATTACAATGTGGGGGGAATCTAGGATCTTCCTCGCCAGTCTGGTAACAACAAGACACTTCCCACACATGTTCAGGACAGGACAACATGAGGCACTGAAACTTTTTCGTGCCATACCAGACTGTCGTTGTGCAGGGTGAGGTAACCCCAAAGAGCCTGGATCTGGCCAGGGCTAAGGCTCCACAAATAACCTCAGAAACCAAGGAGGCAGCCAAAACATGTAGTATAATCACAGATAAACACATAATCTACTCAGGTTACATTGATGGGAAATCACAAACCACAAGCAGACAGGAGAAGAGAGCAACAACAAGCAAAACGAAGAAAGGAAAATCCACCGGGAAAGACAAAAGCAAGGCAGTAAAACATGAGGGCTGCTGTTCTTCTCCTGACCCTTTCCTTGCCTTCCCTGCCTGGGAAACTTCATCCTTGCAAATTTTACAAGGAGGAGCTCAGAAACTGGTAGTATGAAGCTCAGGCAGGAGCTCCACCAAGAATCTGCCTCTGACAGACATCTCTGCTGAGGTGGATGTAGAAGTGCATGGAGATTTACTGCCAGCACCCAGGGCAACAGAGATGGTGGCCAAGCTCTGCACTCCAGCAATATGCTCTGCAGTTCACTTCAGTTCCAAATAAACAAGGGTTTTGGAAATACTGTGGAAATAGCCATACTGGTGGAGAGGTTCTGCTCTCCCTGCAAATCACAGTTGACACAGTAAGAAGCCAAAAGGATGCCATAAGGCGGACTGACTAGACACCACCACTCTCATCCAGGGAAGACTTTTCAGAGCACGTTGGACTGAAGATGTGCAGGTGGTCTGGAGTAAAAATACTGCAGGCATTTCCTCTTTTCCTGCCAGCACCTCCTGGCCAGCCCTGTGCTGGTCTGCAGGAGCTGATTCACATATGAGTGCAGGCACAGGAATGCAGTGGGAGTAGAGACTTCTTTGAAGACTCCAGCCACAGCATGACCAGTGGGAATGCATGGCTGGAGAGGCTGAGCTGGGAGATAGCCACTGCTTATGAGATCTACCATGAAATCAGTTCCTGGGAACATTCTGCCAACTAGCCACAGCTTTCCCAGCAAGGGTAAACATCCACCAAAACAAAAGAAGATTTTGCTTTTCTTTCAGAGACATGGAAGTAAATGCAATACAAGTAACATCTTCATACATTGTGCTTCCGCCCCAGCTCTCCATGGCCTGAGTGAGCTTCAGCAGGTCCTTATAGGGTGGATGCTGGGTGGTGCTTCCTGGTGAAGTCCTTCACCAAATAAAGGAGCCTCTGGCACTAAACACCCCACTTCTCTTGGGGTTGCCTTAGTCTTTCCATGGTGCAGAGGTCTTCAGGCTGCCAGCACGTTGCATTATCCCAACAGCAACACCTCAGTGAGACCTTTTACAGTTCTGATTTTTCCAATACCTGGCAATGTTACCAAAACACAGACACACTGGAGAGTTAGGCTTAGCTTTTAGGGGACCCACGTGAGACAAAAAGGTGATAAGTAAAAACATGTGAAGTTGCTGACTCTTTGGGCACTTGAGGGCCAAGTATCTGTCCAGGTGTAACCCATTCAGCTGCAGTCCAGACACCAGAGCAGGGGGCTCAATACTCACAATAAAACATCCTCTCACCCTGGAAAGCCTGGTCCTACCATTGGGTGCATAGTCCTGTCCCTCTACATGCCACTGTGGGATCCTTAATCATAGAAGAATAGAATATCCTGACTTGGAAGGGGCACATAAGAATCGTTGAGTCCAATTCCTGGCCCTGCAGAGACCAACCCCAAGAACCCCACCATGTGCCTGACAGCAATGTCCAAATGTTCTTTGAGTTCTGGCAGGCTGGACTCTGGACTGCCCTTCCATCAAAATGCTCTGTCCCAGGTGTTCCAGAGGAAGTCAGAACATTCTCCCCCTCAGGAAAATGGGTGGCCTGCAGGGGAGTAAGTCATGCTCTTCTGGGACACAGCTCCAGGTCTGCAGCAAGACTGCTCATACCTAGTTCCTCTGCTGTGCTAACAGTATACAAAAAATCCACCAGAATAGACAGAATATTCCTGAACCACCAGCCAAACATCCCTCCTGTTAAATGCATGACCTTTCTGCATTTACCAGTTTTCTGTAGAGACCACACATAATGCCCATGGATAAATCTCACCTCTCCGATTTCCTTTTCCATGAGGCTTCACACCTTCCCCTGCTGTTCACAGGACATCATGCCCTGAGCAAAACAGAAACACCTGCTGCTTTGCTTCCCTCCCAGGACAACCACAGGGACCACAGCCTCAGAACCTTCATGTGCCCCTGCAGCCTGGGCAGTGCTTAGGAAGTTCCAGCACCCACACTGAAGGATACTTGTGAAAGAAGCAGTTCCTTTTTGCCTGTCTCTGGAAAGACAGGGGTTTGGGAAAGCTTTCCCCAACATGTCCATAAGTGCAGGCTTCTTGTCCTTTTCCTGAAGGCATCCTTTACCTCCAGCCCACATGTAACCATCCATGGGACAGATGATCAGAGCATGCAGCCAGAATCACCTCAGGTGGGTCTGGACCCTGTGGGAAATGGGAAATTTATAAGGGAAGAGAATGTAGAAAGATGTCAGATACTGGGGTGTGTGGGTGCACCTGATCAGAAAACTGGGGATACAGGGAGAGTTGTGGGGGTGGACTGGGACCTGAGAGCTGAAAGGAAGAGACAGTCAGAGGGAACATGGGAGGCCCCGTTTGGCAAAGGGACGGAGGTAGCTGGTGCCCTGTGCAAACACAATAGGAGCTATTGGCAGAGAAAGGTGGGAGGAGGTCCTCCCAGGGTCTGTGACTGGGAAAAGGGCTGCTATGTCCCCAGTTTACAGGAGGGGCAGGCAGCTCCTGATCACACAGCAGTACAGGATTGCATGGAAATATCTCCTGATCAAGGGTTGTGAGAGTGTCTTTACAGCCTAAATCCTGAGTAGAGGGGCTGTAGAGACCATGAGTCAGCTCTCTATTAGAGGCCAGGCAGGTGTCAGGGGCTAACAAGGGCACAATAGACATCATTCTCCCCTGGCCTGAGAAGCTATTATTGCTCCAAGAAGTTAATATTTCCCATGCTCCTGATCTCTACCTCCTTCCTTCCTGGGGGATTGTGCTCTCCCCAGCAACTCCCATCCACTGCACCAGATGGATGGGACTTCTCAAAGGAAGAGACCCAAGGCCACTGATAGCATCCCAGGAAGTGGAACAGTTTGAGGAAGGTTGAGGAGCTAGCTCCTAAAACAAACTGTGAGCCAGGGGAGCTTCCTAAATGCACACCCCCCAGTCCACCCCATCCATCTAGTGCATCCCACAGAGGCTCTTGGCATGCTGTCATGGAGGGCTGAGAAAGCTTTGACTCACACATGCTGCCCAGGGTAGACTCCCAGCTCACTTTCACCTGTTTCTGATAAGCTCGCTAATCCGTCCCCATAACGATTCTTTATTAATGGATGCTGCTGTGTTCATTACATGCCTTAATTAGTGTTTTGTGAGCAAATTCAAGGGGATAAGAAGCATGTCACATTTTCCAGTGGGGGCTTTGCACACAACTACCAAAATAACTTTGTCTGCGAAGCTGGAGTTCCTGTTTCACCCTGGCCACGAGCTGTCGTCACAAGAGCTGTTTCTGCCTAATCTGGCAAGCAGGCTGGGCGAGCTGAGCGGCTGCTTGCTGCCCAGCCTCCCCAACCCTCGTCCCTGGCTGGGCTCACTGAGCTCCCACAAGCCAAGATGAATTTCAGTCATGCACAGACTTGAAGAGAGATTTAATCATGGGAATAAAAAAATCGTGGAAAAGCCTGGACCACTACTGCCATGTTCACTGGACTGCTCTCCCCGCACCATGCTGTCTGCCTGGGGATGGAGTTGAGGGCAGCTGGAGTTGCTGTGGTCCGTGCTGACCGATGCTGATCCAGCTGGTCACTGAGGCTTAAGGTTTAAGGCAGTTTCCTGAGATATCCCTGGCATCCTTGGAGAAATGGCAAAATCCCTCTGGAGTCCCTGGACCAGAGGTGGGAATGACCTGGGATGGCACCAGCATGGAGCCCCATTACTAGCAGAGCAGCACTGGCCATCACCAGCACTTCTGGGCAAAGAAGGATTGGCAGGAGCCAGTTCCATGCAGGCAGTACCATCAGAATTGGATCTGAAGCAGCCAGACCTCAGCTCCACCCAAGAGGGAAAAAAGCCAGAGCAGTTGGCTTATGTGACCAGCACCGCTCTAGGTGTCCTCCCCAGGCTGTTCCACACCTAGCATCCTACTGAATCCAGCACAGTCCCTGTCACCCTTGGGCACTTTAGGACCAGCCCCTGTTCCTCACACATCTGAGACCACAAGCAGGGGCACAGCAGAAGTGCCTCCATCATCCTGACCTATGTCCTGGGACTGGCCACCATCCCACCAGATGAGCAGAGGAAGTCTGGAGACCCACGCCTCCACATAGCCCTGACCCAGATATGCAAACCCTCTTTATCTGGATTCAGTGGGTGCATGGATGCCAGGCCTTAGTGTCAGAAATTTCCTGAGTCTAATTTAATCTTTAAAAAACCCCATAATTTTTGCTTGCCATTTGTGCCTGAGCTGTTTGCAGTAACAGCTTGAGGCTCCCCCTAGCTTGTGCCGGATCCAAGGGTTCTTATGCCAGAAAAAGGCAGAGGATACTGCTCCTGGGGAAGCTCTCTCCTATGATGCAAGCAGGGATCCTGGATCTGGTACATACCAGCCCTGGCTGCATTACAGGTGGGATCATCTCCCCAGGTGCTGCAGTGGTTCCCCCTTCATTAACCCCTTGACATTCCTGCCAATACATTTCATTTCCCATTAGGTCTCTTTTCCCACTTTCCCCAAGAGTGAAATGAACCAAAACTTGCCCCTTCATCATGGCTCTGAGGAGAATTTAATTCCAGGGTTCAAAGCTTCTCCATCCCTTCCCAGATAAAAAGGCGATCAGCGCAAGGGGATGAGCTGGTTAATAAAAGCCAAAGAAGAAAGCAGGACTGAAGGGCCGTGCCTATAGAGCAAAACCCAGCAGGAGAGAAGCAGCTTTTCTCTGGGCAAGCCTTTCCCCAGTTAATAATTACAAGCCAGGCCCACCAGTTCCAACCCACTGCTCCAAAAGAAAAGGCAATTAATTTAAGACTAATAGGATTTTAAATACAAAATAATCCCAAGCAGGTTTGTGTGGCAGGCTGTGAATGTGCTGGAGAGCCAGCAAGCAGCAGGCAGGATGGGGGCTGGATTTGGCAGAGCAGATGGAGGAATTAAGGGCCAGGAGATGAAATTCATGTCCTGCAGCCACTGGGCTGGTGATGGCAGGTCCCCATTCAGACAGCAGCCTGGTGGGAGCTCTCCTCAATGGGAGGATGGCAAGGAGTTGTCCTATTGAGCTCATGGTAGTGGCAACGACCAGACACAAATAGGAACCACAAGCCCATGCTGACCCCAGACCACCTCTGGCACTGGGAACAAGGGACTCCAAAACCCATCCCCATCAGAGATAGCTGTGCATTGACCCAGGGGCCATGACCATCTCCTGTCTCCTCATAGCAGATCCTCCATGAGGTGTAAGCATGCTCCAGCAATCCTTATTCTGACCTGGCATGGACTGAGTGTCCAAGGGAAGTCAAAGCAGGCTTTGGGCTCTTCAGAGACCTGCCACTCAGCCTACCTGCCAGAGCAGTTGGCTTATGTGACCAGCACCACTCTAGGTGTCCTCCCCAGGCACAGGCTGTTCCACACCCAGCATCCTACTGAAGCAGCACAGTCCCTGTCCCCCTTGGGCACTTTAGGACCAGCCGCTTCTCCTGACACATCTGAGACCACAAGCAGAGGTGCCTCCATCATCTGACATGCTGTCAGCCCCTGCAGACACCTCATGGCTGGCTTTCCACCTCCCACCCCAGATGGGTTGGTACAAAATCTCCTACCAGTCCCTTTGGGACTCTCCAGCAGCACTCAGCCAGACTGAGCTCAGAAAAAGGGAGCAATGCCAGCCTATGTTTGAGGAGAGGGCTGGGAGGGCAGGAATAGGGGACTCATCTGTTGTGGGAGTTGCATGGTGATGGTGGGGAAGGGACAAGCACAGGAGCCCTGCCCTAATTCCCTCCTTGGCAGCTAGAGCTCTGCCAAGTCACCAGCATGTGTTGGGAGATGCTGGAGATGAAATCCATGTGAAGCCACACGGTAACCAGAAGTGTGTCTAGAAACAAGACAGCAAAGTGCAATGCTATGGGCTGTGCTGACAGGGATCTGCAGCCACACTGGCCAGAGCCATGAATGGGGTTTGACCCAACAGTTACTCCCTCTTCATACTATAACCTCAAAAAGTCTGGGATTTAGCATTTTTTCAAGGAAAGACTCCTCTAAGTCTGACTGAAACAGCTCTCCTGAAGTATTTTAGCATGAACACGTCACTTCACTCCAGAGCAGCTGGAAGTGTGGACTCAGCTTCATTAGGGGCTTAAATGTCACAGCATGTCCAAATACCCTCATGAGTCTGGGTTTTGGCATGTGGTGTCACTACAGGAATCCCCTGCTCTGTCTGTAGGGACTCCAGGGACACAAGGATCATCCCGTGAATATTTGGTGCCATCAGCCCCCATGGAAGTATCTGCCACTCACAGTGCATTTTCAAGGCAGGAAAAGGGAGGCTACATTTAGGAATACACACCTGTTCTGCAGGTGTTTGAAGAACATTTTAAGAAAGTCCCCATGTAAAAGGATTGGTATTAAGTCCTCACAAGATCCCAGGAAGCTCAGCCTGGTAAATAAGGCATGTTGGCGTCTGTGCAATGTCCTTAATCAACCTCCATGCCCCTGGGCAATGAAGAACCACAGTGCTGAACCGCAGTGACCCTGTCCCCTGGCAGGTCCCCGAGGGAGCATTGTCCAGACTGGGGGCTGAGGTCACATCTCACACACTATATCCACTATATCTGTCTCCAAGACAATACAGATACCAGGCATGGAAAATCAAGAGGAGAATGCAAAAAAGCTTCCCAACACCAGAATGTTCCTTCTTCGACTTTTCCACAGTCACAGGCACCAAGCCTGCTCCTTACCTGGGTCACACAGTACACTTCTCCTGGCCTTATTTTGAGAGATTGTTTCTACCCAATATCCCACTTTCTCTAGGAAAACTAACCCCAAACACCATACTAGGGATAATTCCAGCCACAGCTATGAGAGCTGGCAGGGTTGCAAAGCATTCAATGGCAAGTCTTTAATTGTGGGAAACACTGAGTGACCTTTGTGTGCTGGGTGGAGTTTCTCCAGGCAAACAGGAGGGATTTATGGACCTGGCCACAGGCCAGGGGAAAGCTCCCATGAAATGTCTTTGTCACTAACTACAGGAAGGACATGACCTATGGCACTGCCCTCACAGGCCAAGGGTCTGCATGAAGAAAGGGGCTTGTCCTGCATGATGACCCCACATGAATGAGATGAAAAACCAGGGATGTTGCTAGCATTAAATGAGTTCTAGCTAGACACATTTAGCAGGGAGATAGAGGAATGGAGAAGGTTGAGACCCCAAACACACAAGACTGTGACTATGGAGGAAGATGAAGGTAGGCTGGTTTGGCCCTACTACAAAAAGTTGCTTGTCCCTGCAAAGCTGATAAAGAAAGCTGTCCAGATAGTAGGTGGAAGTAGGTCAGCAGATAAGAAGGAAGATTCTGAGGGCCTGAGAAACTGTCAAGGCTCCCCAGATCTTGCTGCATCCTCTCATGTAAAAACACCACTGGGAGAAGGAAAATGCAGTGGCTTGTAAGATGGCCAGAAAGTCACAGAGAAAAGGCCACATGGTTCTAATAGAGGAAGGAAAATAAAGTCTTTGTTGCAGATCTTGATTAGGAGGGAGTGGAGCATCATTCTACTAGTCCAGCACCAATAGCCAGACAAGGGACCTCTGGTCTGGTTGGTTGTTGATGGGAAAACAATTAGCTGTTCCTCTTCCTCTGTGGGAGTGCAGTTGTGTCCCATCTGGACATCATAAGAGAGCCAAAGCCAAACAGGCACAGTGGGCAGAGGGTGGTGATCCTGTACAAGTCTGGGACTGGGCGTGAAGAAAGTTTGGGGAAAACACAGATGCAATGTTTATTGGAGCAGGAGGTGGACCTCACAGCCCAGGTGCAGAGACAGGCCAGACTGTTATTAGAAAGCATCACCCAACAGAGAACAGCAGGAGCTCTTTCAAGCTGTGGCTTATGCCACTGTGGGGAAAAGTAAAACCTAGCAAGAAAGGCAGAAAGAAAACACACAGTGGTTCCAAGAGAAAAAGAAGCAAAAGAAGTCTCATGGCTCGATAAGGAGAAGACTGTCAGGACATGACATAGAGTTCTGCTGCTGTCTCAGGGTCAGCCAAGCTGAGACCCATTCTTCCAGGTCAATAACTGCAATTGCGTTTGGGATGCTCAGAGGACCAGTGACAAATGCTGGCTACCGGCCATTCAAATAAACAGTAGGCAGCCAGTTGGCCAGTGGCCACTCAAATAACCAGCCCCAAGCTAAAAAAATACAGTAAGCTAGTAAATTTAGTAACCTAAAGAGAAACATTCCACTACCAACCAGCATGCAAATAAGCCAGAAGGGGATGTAGAGCTGACACAGTCCCCTGTTCGGCTTTTGATATTCAGTGGCCCTTATCCAACTGGCTGCCAGTTGGTTATTTGCATTGGAACAGGAAACAAATTTTTCTCCTATTTATACTGCTTACCTCAGGAATAAACTAATTACTGTTATAAAATCCCATTCCCACAGTGTCCAGCACACATCTGTAACCTCTGGAAGGGACGAATGCACGCAACTTGCCAGCTGGACTGTTCCATCGAAATGGCCAAATCCAAATGCTTTTTTGTTGGCTCTCCTGACTGGATGATGAA
This sequence comes from Hypocryptadius cinnamomeus, assembly GCA_013400635.1. Classification (NCBI taxonomy): domain Eukaryota; kingdom Metazoa; phylum Chordata; class Aves; order Passeriformes; family Zosteropidae; genus Hypocryptadius; species Hypocryptadius cinnamomeus. The sequence continues at coordinate 50,993 of VYZP01025692.1, forward strand.
GCAAAGCCTTCCCTGCAAATGCCTCTGCTGCATCAGCTGTTTACCTTGCTCATAAACAGATCACTGCTACAAAAGTCTCTTCCAAAACTGTTCAGCACATAGCAAGACAACCTCAGGACAGAGAAGAGGAGCAGGGAGAAATCTGCTGGTGTTTCAGTTCCTGTGGCCAAGGACAGGGCCAGCTGGCTGTTCCAAGTGTCCAGGCTGTGAAGCAGTTGGAATGGAGGTGGTCTGGCCATGCTGGGATCCACACATGCAACTAGATGGAGTTTGACAGCAAGACAGCCCCATATCCCTGTCCAGTTGCTGGGATTGTCTCCACTGGAGATGGTCTCTGACTGTGATGGCAGAAGGGCATTTCTGAGCTCCAGCACTGGCAAAGGACTTCAAGTCCCACCAGAGTGGAAGCCGTCCCATCCTGTGCACATTTGCAAGTGTCACACAATGTGCTCTTGGCAGACAGAGCTTGCAGTGGGAAACACATTTCCTAGCATGGAAATCCTACCCAGTACCTTCCCACCAGTTCACACACAAAAGGAAGCACCAACATCAACTACTGCCCTGTGTGCATGAAGGAACCCAACAGCCACGGCCGTGCCCAGAACCCCCAGCTGGGATGAACCAAGCAATGCCCAGCAGTGCAGGAAGAAACCAGGCATCAAAGGACACTGCAATCTGGCCAACTCTCAGAGCTCATTTTGGAAGACTTGCTGTTTCCTTCAAGACCCAGCTCCTGGAATCAGGAGATTACTAAAGGAAGACTGAGTTCTTCCTCTGCATCAAATCCACAGAGGCTTTTTTACAGAAAGCTGCTGGCAGATGGCATCTATGGAGCATGTAGAGTGCTTCTTTGCTTTCATCTAATTTTTACAGCCAGACTTGCCAGGCCCTGATGCATGAACACATTGCAATCACATGCTAAAGCCACTTTACTCACTGCAAACTCCCTGCTGCCTTTGGCTCCCTTCCCATATAGACCTTGGCAGAGAGAAGATGTGCTGTGGTTCTCTCTTGCCAGACCACCATTCACCTGAGCCAGCAGACCCTCAGATCTCTGTTGTGGTACCATGCCATGGCGTTTTCTCTGCAGATCTTTACAGAGCTTCACATGGATTTGGAGGCCAGGAAGAAATTATGGGTCATACTCAGTCCCCTGGCTGAATTGCCTATGGGTTCTGGCACAGCCTGAAGAGCTGCTCCACAGGGCTGAGAACAGGTGTAATGATGTGCAAGTGGAGGGAGGCAAATTCACAAGGAATCCTGAACTCTGTCTTACTTGGGGTGTACCTCATCTGGCATTCTCCATGCAAGCTTGTGAAGGCAGCCTACAGGAAGAGACTAGCAAAGATTAGGTGAGAAGATGAGGAGAAAGGAGAATGGGGGGATAAGGAACACAGTGCTAGCTAGATATTGCATCCACAGGCTTGTCTGCTGGGATGTGAGTGGAACAGCAAGGATAATCCTTCTCCAGGCTCACCTGGTTACTGAGAGCTGGTGATTTCCTCCACTTGAGCACTTAAGCACTTTGGCACTCTTTGCATGCCAGGTGTGGCCAGGCAGAAGTGCACATGCATCTTCGAAAAGTGGCAACACAGATAGGGACAAGTATGATTTTATCCAAAGTGTACATGGCTGCAAAGGGCACAATGGGACCTTTTTTTTTTTTTTTTGTGAGGGTGGAGTAGTCCCTTCAACCTTTTAGAAAATGGGTTTCTATTCATATATCTGGAGATGCCAGGAGGAGCCACACGAGGAGAGGTCACACTGTAGCGCAGAGCAGCCTTTTGATATCAGAGATAACACTTTCTCAAAATATTCAACTTCTCTTTCTACTCGCAAGTGTGGGCTGTTTTCCATCTCCACTCTCGTCTGGCATGTTTGTCTGTCTGTAGGCAGACAAATACTCTCCTGCTCCTATGGCCCACAGCATCAGCAGAAGGAGAATCAGAAAAACTTATCCAGTTTGGATGAAATACCAGTTATGACCCACACCAGTGAGCCTGGTCTGGATGAACCCTCCCAGCACTCTGTGACTCTGTCATAACAATCCACAGTCAGCCCAGCAAGGTGCCCTGGATGTGGTCCTCACGGTGGGTATCAAATCCAGGAGAAGGCCTGGGCAATATGTTCCTGAACTAATTCCTGCAGAGGCTTTGCCTCAGAGGCTTCAGGACCCACAGAGGGTCTTGGAGAGCAGCTCTAAGTGTTAAGGGCCTGGGTGAGAAGTTGCTATGTGGCTAGAGTTCATCACCCAGTCCCTGCTGGAGATCTCATGAAAAGTTGCTGGCTGACACAGTTGGGCCATGATGCCTGTTTATCTGCCAGGGATGCAGACAGATGAAATGAGCTGTAAAGAGACCCAGACAGATAAATCTAGCCCAAACAGCTTGCTGAGCTGACCAGCAGGCCCTGGCAGAAAGCAAGGCTGACAGCAGCTGAAGGGTCTGTCCTAGTCTTCCTTGGAGCTTTTTGAATTTCAGAAGCTGGGATAGAAGAGCTCACAGCTGCAGAGAAGGATTGCCCTTGCAGTTGGGCAGCATGCAAAGAAGGGCAATGGCAGCCTTAGTGGTGGGGTAAGAGCAAGAGCAACCTGTGCTGGACAAGAGAGGCAGGAGAACACGGACATGTGGAATGGAGCCAGCTGAAGATGGACTTTTGGAAAAAATGAAGATTTGTCATTGCACGTGTAGACAAGGCAGGTGGGATGGGTGCACACCTGGCCCTGCAGGAGGAAAGCAGTAGGTGAAGATGGTGTCAGGATGGGTGATGGATCAGTGATCTTCCTGGGTCCATTTCCCAGTGAGGTGCTACCCTATTATCCCTCCTATCTCATGTCCACCGTGATGTAGTTTCTGGTCATGAGCAGGGCTGGATTAGAAAGGCAACTCCCATGACGCAGGAGGCTGAAGGATCTCTGTCGTGCATGCACCAGGACAGAAGGTCCCCTGAGCTGGTAGCAGATTGGAAGCTCTGTGCTGCAAGTTTTGAGCTATTTCTGAGATGGCAATCCCAACCCAACAGAGGACAAACCCCTCTTACCACCAGCAGATCCCAAATCCAGGCAACTTTCCTGGGGTCTGAGCAGAGACAGCATCTCCCCAGGGGCATCTCCACCCCAGACGGAGAAAGAACCTCTGAGGCTGGGTGAAAGTTAGTGGTGCTCCCCAAGGATTTTTCCACTGAGCTTCCCACATCCAGAACCACAGCCAGATTCTTCATGCAACATCTCTTCACAATGATGCTCTCCTGAAAGAGCCCTGAGCACCCCCCAGGATTATTCATAAGAGTCAGTTGGACTCAGACTCAGAGCTCAAGGTCCGCTCAGATAATTCTAAACAAAAAGATAGAAAGCTGGAAAACTGGGCAGGGAGTTTGCTTTTAGAAGATATCTCTTGTCAGTAGGCCCATGGACAAGCTACACAATGGCCTTTCCTCTCCCCTGCAGATGAAGAGCTGCACAAAAGCCTCTTCCCTCAGCACACTGAAGAGAAAGCAATGCCTACGGGTCTGCCAAAAGACGTTTTTGGAACGGTCCTCGTGCAGCGTTTTGGCAGAGGAAGAAGACCCAAATTGCTCTCAACAAGACGGAAATGAAAAGAGAAATTGGTGCGACCATGACAAAAGGTGTTCAGAGGGACAGCTCAGTCTCGGGAATATCTGATGGCTCTGAAGCTAGCCCAGAACAAAGCAGGAAGAAACAGGCCTCCTCTGCACTGGCCATGAAAACACACCTTCTGAACAGGGCTGGGGAGTCCACATGACAGCATCCCTACTTTTGTGTTCCACAGCCATTACTGTGGCCATGGAGATGGTGGAGTGTGTCACCTGGTCCCTTTCCACTTATGATCTCAGTCTTGTGTCATACCTCCCCATCCACACACTGGGACAAGGATGCTGCCTCACAAGTGTGTGACCTTCTCTTCAGGCTCACCCTACCACAGCAGCAACACCAGCACCAGTCCTTCATCACCAACTCTACTTTGTTGGCCAAGCATCCAATGTTTCCTCACACATATCTGGAGGCAAGTCACCACATGGAACAGGCAGGGCCCGGGACAGAGAAGCACTCAGAGCAGATTAGATTTGAAATTGGGTTAATTGCGCCTTTCCATCATTTATTTAGCTTGGGATAGGTCCAAAACATATGAATGAAATCCCCCCATGCACACTACACTGCTGACAAGCGGATATTGCATCTGGTTTGAATATGGCGAGTGGCTGCAGAAGCAGAGACAGTGTGGACGTGCTTGAAATACAACACACGCCTCCTCACGCTTCCAGCCCCCCTGAACCATGTGCCCTGCAGTTACATCATGCTGAAAGACCCCACCCTGCATCCCCAAACTTTCTCCACCATCTTCACATGCCATCATCTCAGGCCACTGCCAACCTGACCCACATCCCTGACACTGCTAAGGAGTTCATAACCCTGGCCAAAAGCCAGGAGTGAGACATGGAGGACAACCCCTCAGAGCAGTATGGGGGTAACATCCATAGATTGGGCTGTTGTGGCCAGAATGGCTGTGGATAACACAGATGAAATGGTGACCTTCCCTGGAATTGAGAAAGTTTAGGAGAGGAAATACAAAGGGGGAAAAAAGCAGGGTGGATGCCAAAGTTTTATTTCTCTAATCCTCCCCAGAGCCCCCTGTCAGTCTGTGAGCAGTGATGTGTGATCACTGTGGGGGCTGCATGAAAGCACTGGGGCCAATTTGTCCCCAGGGTGCTGAGGCTGGCTTAGGGAGAGGTGGAGCCAATGCTAGGAGAATTTCATCAGAGGAAAGACACCTTTTTTCTGATGTCAACGGGTGCAAGGCACTGAGGGAATGCTCTGGGGCAGCACCAAAGAACAGAAGATGCCCTTTTATTCCCCTTTTATATATTTTATTCCCCTTTTATTCTCATGCTGATCTGCAGTCAGCACAGATTAGGGATCTTGTAGGAGCTCTAGTGAAGCAAGAGACACACCAAGACTCTGAAAGGCTGCAAGAAGACATGGGAGTCTGCAAGAGTTGCCTACATAGAGCCCCTTGGCTCATGGTGCCAGGCAGCTGCTGGAGATGCAAGAAAGGATGCTTGGTGAATGGGAGGAAGGATGTTTGATGAAGGGGCACCCTGGCAGTGCTAAGTGCATGCAATGCTTCTCTTTCTTGGCTTTTCAGGAGAAAGATGGGAAAACACTGGCCTATATTTAGGTGTCCCGCATACTTTCTCATTTTAGTCCATCTCTCAGGAAAACATGTCCTCGAGGTGCAGTGGTCACTTTGCTGGTCCCTGTAGCAGCACTGTGCCCAGAGGACCAGGGTGGAAACAGGGTCCAGCCATGGAGATGACGGACATGCACTGGTTTCCCTCCCAAGCACTGCTTCTGGCATGTGCCCCCGGTCCACCCCTCCCCAAAAACCTGGCTGCCTCCTCTCAACTCCTCTCACCCTAAGCACATACAGAAGATGGAGATAGAGAATCCAGAAGCTTCCAGCCCAGTGGTGTGTGGTCCCCAGCCACTGCCTGGGGGACAAAGGGATTCGAGCAGTTGCTATTAGCATCCAGTGGTAGGTTTTCTCCAGTTCCCACCATGGCACAGAGAAATGCCAAGGTCCAGGACGGGAGAGCTACATAGGACCCTTCCCTCCTCCTTGCAGAACAGCAGAACCCTGATTTGCACAGGTGTTGAGCACCATTCATCCCCAGCAGCCTCCAGGGCTGTCATGATCACTCAGCACATCCCAGGATCTGGCCTTTTTTCCTCTATTCTTTTATGAAGACTTTATTTTACAGCTTGTTATTTGTACTTTTTTGAGTTTTTAACAAGGATCAGGGGCCAAGTCCTCAGGCAGTCCACTGGCCATGAGAAATCCCATTTGGTATCATATAAATTATTTCAGATATTACTAATATTGCATCTATTGTGTAAATACTGACTAAATGTTTGAAAAACACAAATAAATACGAGCTGAGCTGATGGCTGGAGCAGCTGCCTATGAGCTATTCTGGGCCCCCAGGGGGAAAGAATCCACATTTTAAACTAATGTGTAAATATGTAACCTGCCTCCATCCCCCACCACATCATCGTGAGCAGTCCTTGGAAGCGGCCCAGTCGCTCAGCTGCAGGGCTATGATTTAACAACAGCTATAAATACATGTCATCCACTGGGCAACTGCACAAACAAGAGCTCACCTGGCAGTAAGAAGTCACCAAAAAGGCTCCCATGTGAGACCACTGTGCATGAATGGGTGCATGGTGAGGGGAGATGCTCAGTGCTGGTCCTTAAAGCCTTCCCTGGGTCCTGGACCTCATCAGCCCAGTCTCAGAGACCTCAGTGTTGCATGCCAGAGCCACATATGGGCTAATGGGCCACCAGGACCAGTGAAGATTCTGTCTCCAAGTCATGAGCTTCCTTTCCTGGGGCAAATGCCTTCACTCATTTGCAAGCTCTTTACCCTTATTCCTCATTGTTGCAAGAAAGTCAGAGTCCTCCATAGTCATGGTCCTTCATCACCATCCAAAATTCCAGAGCAACATGCCCCTTGCCAGAGAGTAGAAGGATATACCCAAGGACTGGATCCTCACATTCCACTGCCTCTCAGCTTCAGATGCCGGGAGTTTCCAGCCCTTCCTTGCAAGTCTCCAATACCCCCTGACCCATCACCCAGGGCTGTCTCTGAGTGGAATGAGGAGCCCTGCTAAACCCTTCCCCACCCAAACCACTGGCACTGTGAATTGTACTCCTGGCACAGGAAATGGAGCACAGAACCACAGGCTGCAAGTGAGGTAGAGGAGACAGCTCACAGCCCTGGGCTTTACCTTTGATGGACATGGGATGATCCTGGTTTTTACTTAGCATTGTTTCTTTGTGATCTTCCCAATCTTTTAAATTGGATTTAACCCACATCCACTACTCAGCAAGGCACAAACACCTCTGGGTTAGTCCAGAGCCACAGAGCTGCTGCAGAGGACAAGAGTTGCTGAATTTGCCACAAGTGACAGCATGGGGAAGATTTGCTCCTCAGAGGATGAACAGCAGCACAGCAAATGTGGTGCCAGGCTGCATCACGGGTTCCATCACCCAAGACTGCAGAGGAAGGTACTGGCAGCCACTGGGCCACTAGCACCCTGTCCATGAAGGGGAGGGAGAGGAGAAGATGGGCCAGGAAGATATGAGTCAGGGCAATAAGGTCATGGCAGTGGGAGTCCGTCAAGACTCTCCTGGGAGAAACATCTGCACCCTAACACAAAACAGGGGATTTAATGGCATTTCTTTTGAGAAAGGTGAAGATCACAGTATGGCTGGCCATTTCCAAAGCTTCAGGTACTTTTCAGGCATGGGATGCCAGCTCCGTCTTGGTCACAAAGAACAAAGCTAAACTCACATGATCTCCACAGGACCAAATGCTGCAGAAAAGCTTTTCCAAACTTCTCCTGCCTCCTACCCCCTCTCTGGCACATCCAGACAGATGATTCCACACTGATTTTCTTAATTTTTTTCCAGGTCCTGCAGATCATGCTAGTGCAGTGTATACTCTTGAGCTTGAAATCTCCCAGGGCCCACCACAGCCACAAAAACCCAGTCTCCAAACCCAGTCTGACTCCTCCAAGCCCCTGCAGTTGCTATAGTTGTCCGGACTCAACCTAGCAGGAGCAAAGTCCACCCCACCGACTCCTCTAAATAACACTTTTTAGCTCTTATGTGTCACATCTCTAAGGCCTTACATAGGTCCAGTGCATCAATGCATCAAACAAGAGAAGCGGATGAGGGACTGGGGGAGGGTAGCACAGGATCAAGTTGTGCATCAGGGCTCAGCTTCTTCACTGTAACTACAGATTAAAACAATAAACTCAGAAGGACCCAGCCTTTGGCAGGGACTATGGAGAAGCAGTGTTTGACTGGCCCACAGTTCACAGGCACACCCAAATAAAAAGCATTGTTTATAAGGACTGAAAATTAAAAATTAAGGGCTGTGATTTTCAAAGCTCCCCAAGGAGCCCTGACATTGAACTGAAATTAATGGTATGAAATTCCAGCCCTGCACTTCTCTGGAGTGATAAAAAGGGTATTCATTGTGCAATCAATTGCTGAAATTAATAATAACTTATACTAAAGAAATCCTATGCAATTTCATTGCTATGGACAATTTCAGTTAGCAATAAATATACTAAATAAAATACCTACCATTTGAGTAGGAGAAAATACTGTAAAATTCAGCAAATTAGCTAAAACAATGCAAAGTAATTTCATTCCTTATTTTCTGCTGGGACTTGAAGCCACCCATTTAAATTGTACTCTAGTTTGAATTTTAAGTTGTTTTTCCTTTCAGATGCAAAACAAAATTTGTGTGGCTGATTGAAAAACCTCTAAGAAATATACAGGTGTTCCCATGTTTTTTGACAAAATCATGATCTGTCAGTCAAACTTCACAAACCACTGCTTTTTGCAACAGCCTTGGGTTTGGCCAGAGGAAAACATAACCAGGGGGAGATGTTGATGCCAAGACTTTAGCCTTCTCTAGACATCTCTGCTGCATTTTTGCATGTTTGCATGCAACTGCAGATGCCAGGATCCCCCACCATTGCCCCTCACCTGTGAGAGAATCATTCAATTTGATATTAGTCAGCTTTATCACACAGCTTTTGTGTGGTTTGCTGAGGATGAGGTAAATGGTGCACAGGATTAGATATGCCACATGAAACTCCTCCACCAGAGACATGCCATGGAGTCAGTGGATCCCATCCAAACACACACGCAAACACATGCTCTTCAAGTCCCACACTCACCCACACCAACTTATGCTGCTGGTGTTCAACAGGAGAACACCAAAGCCACAGATGTCCCACTGACACTCACAAGCAGCCAAAAGGGACACTTCTCGCCCCATCCTCAGACCTTCATCTGTCTGAACAAGCATCTGCAAGACATCCTGTGCATCAAGTTCCATGGTTCCAGCCTACATTCTTCTCCGAACATCCTATTCTTCTCCCCACTGCATGTCCATAGCTGGAGTCACACCTCTGCCTTTACTCAGCAGATGGACCTTGCAGGCATGCAAAAAATTCTCTCATTTCCAGACAAACAGAAGATCATTAGTTATCATTTTCATTCTTGTTTTGGGGGAAATTGGTCCTCAACATTGTAGCTTTCAAAGTTGGTTGAAGAATTAAGCACTGATCCCATTACAATTTAGTAGGAATCCTGTTCCATCCTCCATTAGATTCCTCTGAGACCCTGCCCCACCTTCAGGCCTCAACAGAGGAGTACACCCAGGATCAAACCAGCTGTACCATTAGAAGATACTGCAGCTAAGAGCCCTCAGGAAAAGGTGTGTAAGCAAAAAGAAGCAGGAGGCTGAAGGTCATGAAACCAGACATGCATACAGCCTGGCTATCCCATATTAGTGACACCTTTTTAAAGAGATGCCATAGTAAAAGGAAAGATAAAGACAAAACTCTAGAAACTCTTCCTCTCATTTGAGCAATTTTTGGGTCTTCCTCACAGCTCGTATCCCACCATACCTTATGCCCACTCCACATACTGAGCAGACCCAATGCAGAGTTTCCAGGCTTTTCAGATCTGGAAAATGCCAACCAACCTCCAGAGTCAGACCAATGATGAGTGGGAAGACCAAAGAGGAAGGTCAGTGCATCCCACACCACAGCCATTGGCTTCACCATCAGAAGTGTCAGAGAGTTTGATGTGCATGTTTCCTTGCTGTGGTTGGGTGTGAGCTGGCTGGAAGCATCACTGGCGATGGAGGTCCACAGGATCTGAGCTGGCTATGGTGCATGCGAACCATTTGGTCACTGGGCCACCGAGTTTGCCCCACAGGTAGCCGTGGCCAAGTCCCGTTACGTGTGGCTGTGTCCCCCTCTAGTGGCGTGTCCCAGCCAGCACGGCCGCGGCCAGCGTGGCAAGACAGACGTGCTCGCTGTGGCATGGTCACCATGAATTCGTGCTCCCGTGACTCAGGTCCTGTACTCTTGGCAGCATGCACAAAGAGGACCTGCTGCTGCTGCTCTGTATGAGTGCCATCCTCCATCAGCCATGGGAGGGCAAGGTGTTCCTGTAGAGAGACACTGGTCCATGAAAGTGAGCAGAATGTTCCCAAGTCCCCCAAACCTCTCCAGAGCTGGACTAGGAAGGGCTGGATGATGGCTTGAAAAAGCAGGACAATGTTACAGATACCGGCCAGAGGTACCCGAGTTTGTGATGCTTCCCTGCCTCTCTGAAGGCCTTTTTTCTGGGAGGACTGGGATGATTAAATGGAATTCCCTTCTGGCAGGTGCTGCCAGCAGATGGAGGGATAAGTGCCTGCTGCAAAGCTAGCAAGATGCCTCCTCACCCCAACAAGGATGTAGCACTTTTTATCACTGTTAATTTGGATAGATTTACTCAGCAGTTCTGGTTTCATTTTCCCCTATCCACAGTATCACAACAGGGGCAGGATCAAAACTTATATCCTTGCTGCATTTATGGCTGTCAGTTGTGTTTAGTCCTGAAAAACACATCAGGTCTGGCTCCCTGTTAGTCGTGTGTGCTGTGGGACATCACAGTTCCTACTTTCCGGAACATTTAGTATATTTTTCTGGCTGATCCTCTTAAACAACAATTCTTTCACAGCTTCATGTTTCCATATATCCTGGTAGAGCAAAAAATGAAAACTGCCCTGGTTTGCCCAAGAGAGTTGAACTATGTGAAATAAGTATGATGTTTCCTTTAGTGGGAGGGTAGACCCCTCTTGGTCTTGAAATGGTGCTAAAGCAAGCGACCATAACAGCCCTAAGAGAAGATGGGACACGCTCGGAACCTTCTGAGCATGCTGGAATATAGCCAGATCGTTAAAAATTCAACTCACAAAAATGTGTTTCAATTTCTTTCTTAATTGGGGGCCTCAAACTAAGCACCATCAAACAGTTATCATCAGAGGGTCCACTGAAAAGAATGCTGTGAATGCTGCAGGCCCTGTTCACAGTCACCATAAGGCTCTTGCCATCATCTCCTGCACCTCTGGAGAGGAACTGCTTGGATAACAGTGCTTCAGATATTTCTCAATTTTCTTAAAAAATAGAAATTGCCAAGTGGCAGAAATCAGTAATCTGAAAAATGAAGAAATTACAAAAAAATGCAGTTTGTGAAGGGGGAAAAAAAGTGCCTGAGTCCACGCACGCTGGTCACTCTGTACTGCTCATCTCAGCTTGGTAGAAAGCCAGAGAGATGGTTAAAGATCTTCCCTATCATTTTCCCTCGATGCTAGATGTGCCCCAAGATATTTCCTGAGTCATGTAACATTTGTAGGCTGTATGAAGCCCATAACTTTGTTCTAGGATGGGAGATGACCCATATATCAATGTCAACATCTACAGCTGGGAGTCCTTTGAGACTTTTGAGTCACCCACGACTTCATTTACAAATTCTGGCATCAGTGACAGCAGCTCTGTAGGCCTGGGTCTCTGGGTCTTGCTGCTCTAACTTCCCCTTCAGAGACAACCGGGGAAAATGCCTCTGATCAGCAAGTGGTTCACAAAACTTGCTGCTGAGTCCTGCTCATAAGGGCTGACAGGGATGAGCTCATCTCACCCACTCATACACAAAAAAAAACCAAAAACCATCCAGTCTTTGGAACTTTGGCATAGTCTTCTCTACAGCTTTGCCAAGTCTTGCGACAGCCTCTGCAAGAATAATGAATGCATGGGGAACAGATGAAGGGGCCAGCATTTCACCATAGGTTAAGAAGGGACCCTGGATGATTATCTTACAGTTCACATCCATTTTTCATTTTTCAGGTAATTACACTTTTGGAAGATGTGTCAAACCCTTTGTGGTGGGCTGCCCTGCATGAGCTTCCCACAGTGTGCTGGGGATCTGTCTTTTGCAGGATGATGCATCCTCAAATCACAGCAAAGGACACATCTGAGGATCGCTAAAGGATCCAGCAGGCCAACAATATCCTCCTGGCTATCAGGTGTTTCAGAGACAACGGTGGCATGTTGCACACCCATCTGAGAACTCAGTATCCCCAAGGCCTTCCTTCCCCTATGTGTTCTGCTATTTCTCCTTCTCCAGGAGAAGGAATAGTGACCCATTTGGGGTAGGAACCCACTGGGATCCAAAGTTAAAGGACACTGAAGAAACCTTGGGAGAAGAAACAAGGCCACTTCTCAGCTTCAGTTACTAGGTTGTTTACTGCCCAGAGGGTCAGGACATAGCACATTTCCCTTGATGCTGAGCATCTGCCTCAGAAAATATCCGTGTTAGGGAAATCCTGTGCCCATAACGTCCCTCCGAGGCACTGCTTACCCAGACAGCTAAGGGTGATGGGAAGCTCACATCCTCCATTTCCACTGCTAGACTTCTGTGCCATGCCTTTGTGCTCCTGACATCTCTTCCTCATTAGCTGTGACTCCAGAGCATCTCTGCTAGCATGTTCTGACTTGCCAATACCATCCTGGCAGGGCTCCTGCATTTCAGCATTCAGTGGTCCACCCTGTGGCTTGGACATTTTGCCATCTTGGAAACCCACAATGCTCATCCTGTGTCCAGGGAACAAATTCCAAATGCTACCCCTTGGATGGGAGAGGACATTGGGTCTAGTAGACTAGACACTAAAGAGTGTCTAGTTCCTCCTCAACCATACCCTTCCACTGGCATTTGCCCAGAAGCCCCCAAGGAGTTACTCCAGAGGTGCAGCTCCCCTCATCAAGGAGACACGGTGTTGCTCCACCATCCATCAGCTGGTCACTGAGTGCAAGAAACACAGGTACATGGACAATGCAATCTGTCACTTTTTATCTCCCCTCCACTTCCATCTGCTCATGGCTTGTCTTCCAAACATGTGGAGCTTCCCTGCTCTTTCCTCCAGCAGTTTCATTCTTTCTCACTAACCTGAGACTGTGAACATGTGCCTTTCTGATCCCATCTCCTCCCAAAATTTCCTGCATCTGAGCCCCTCTGCATTTTGTTTCCCTGGTTCTCTGGTATCTATGACCTATCTCTTTATTCTGCTCTGTAGAAATCCCCGTGCTGCAGAACTCAGCTGGACAAGCTCCCTGTGCTGCAGCTACCACGCTGGCTCCAGAAGGATTCCCATTAGCAGGGGACAGGTGATGGATTCATCATTGCCAGTGCAGGACTGATTTCCCATGCAACATTTTCCTGAAGTTCAAGCTGGATTCACAGATCATAGATAGATAGATAGATAGATAGATAGATAGATAGATACATACATACATACATACATATATACATACACTGAGAAATAGAGACAGAGATCTATTGAGATATATGATATATATGCATCATCGTAAGTCAAACATATACAACTACCCACAACCATAATTTGCTTTAACAGTCCCATTCCTGGTGATTTCTGTTAAGAGTTTTTCAGTGCACACCTGCCTGAGGAACTTAAGAACCCCTCTATATTCAACATACAAAATGACACACATCTGACTGATTACCTGTCTTCCATGTATCTCTTGCATCTGCACTTTTGAACTTCTGATCCGCAAATTCCTACTTATGCGGAGTCCACAGAAAGTAACTCATCAACCTGGAGTCTGTTATCAGTACAGTTAAGTTGCTTTAGAAGGGTCGCATTGCCACAGGAAAATTTTTCAGACTCAGCAAACCGAAGCAGGTTGAAAACCACTGACCAGAGGTTTTGGGATTCTAGGGAATGTCTAAGATTATTTGGAGGCTCTGCACTTCTAGAGCTGAAATGTTAATAAGAAACTATTGACATTAGTTGGGATGAACACTGCTATATTGACATGAGAAGGAAGCACAGACTGAGGGGAAAAAAATATCAATGTTTGACAGGTGGGATAAAAAATTGTGTTTTTATGACCAATGCAAAATGCAGTGGTTGCATTGCTATATACAGTCCACCAGGTAAACCAAGCCACTGTGTTTCCTTTATTTCAATTAACTACGAGTAATTTGCTGAGATATTCAGGGTAATGTGTAACTGAGAGGTTCTGAGGGCTGTTCCCAGCCTACAGCTACAGAACCTGACACCTCTAAGCAATGTGGAACATTTTTAGCCTCTGCTGGAGGCAAAAACTAAAAATTAGACAGCACAACCATAATTCCTCCCCAAATTGCTGGGATGTTTCTGCCAGGTCCTTGCCCCACAGCCACGCAACCTGGGTGGGAGCTGGGGTAATGAGGCTGCCTGAACACCCTGGGGGAGGCTGGCTGCAAGGGGAGTCTGTGCTACACCTCCTCCCAGCCTTCACAACCAAGTCAGGCAAACAAGCAGATCATGTTGGCATGGAAAATTTGTCCAGTTGTCTCTGATCACAGAGTGACTTTTGTCAGATGGGAGAGCAGTGGCTGCCTTCCTGCATGAGTGTTAGGCAGTTTTTTATGTCTGGTCTTCTGCACACCTCCATAGAGCCATAAAACTCTGCCTTTCTTCCCTGCCATGGACATTTCAAGCTTCACTGATTAGGTTTGCATTGTATGTAGCTATTAAAGCCAAACATTTACAGTCCTTCCAGTTTTGCAGGATAATTTCAGAAGCAACAGCCCCAAAGAAGTCCTTTTCTGTAGTTGAATAACGTGATTTGTACAAATATTTAAGCAAAAAATCTGGGCTATTCTGATTTCTATGTGGCTTCCCTCCCTTCCTAAGAATAATTGTGCCAAATCCTCCAAGATGCAAGATAAACACAGTGGTTTCACTTTATTATAACAAACAATAGATTTTTCAATGCTGCCTCACCATGTCTCTCATTTGCCTTTGTCTCCAAAAGGTTTTGTTTTCATCATTTTGCCACCATATTTATGTAGAAATGCACTGGACAGCTGAGGGGATTTTACTGTCTCTTACATTTCCTGTTCTGTAGTTTAATTAGTCATTTCTGAAAAGAACTTTACTTAAAATAAGAGATTTCGCGCTACAAGAGGAAATTAAATAGATGAGCCCCAGACAGCCCAACGCTTCTGCAGGAGCTTCATTCTTGATGTGTTTCAGGAGAAACAAGGACTTGGTTCAGGAATCAGGTTCAATTATCAATTGCATTTCGGCAAAGCAGCAGGCTCAAACTTGGTATGAGTGCAGCAACATGTCCCTTGGGTATCTCCCAAAGCCCAGCTCTGCTTCTTTCTCCCAGTCAGGAGAGAATTCCCTATCCACACACCTGCACCACCTATCTGACACCAGCATGAAAAAGTTGTACAGCAGCATTTTGCTCCACACACATCTTCATGAAAGGAACAGACCTCCCAAAGATGCTGCTCATATCTCAGCTTCCTGTTTCCTCCACTTGGTGGATGCAAACTGAGCCAATGGAAGAGATGGTTCAACAGAAACACGAGGACCTCTTGAAGATAGGTGTGGAGTGAGAATGCTGTCCCTATTTAAAACATTCACCAGTCAGGGCAGGGAAATGCAGATTAATATCCTCCAAACATAGCCATGCTCTGCTGGAAGGCCATTGTCTTGTCATTTATCTGATAGCCAAAGACAGGAAAAACTCTGTCCTTATTGATATTCCACATGGCTTTCAAATGGCTTGGCCAATGCAACTCTTCATCCTCTTTGCCAAATGACAGAGGAGGAATTTACACACGGACAAGCAGAAACCTTGGATGAGAAACAGCAGAAGAATTTGGTCCTGGACTTCTCCACCGGCCCAGACAAGCTCATTTGTCTCTGTCAGCCCTTGTCACAGGACAAAGCTTGGAATTTCTTTCCAGGCATAGTTTTTCTTGCTTCCAGAGATTTAGAAGATTTTCTCCATCAGTATTTTATACACTATCAGTAGACGAAATAATCCAAATCAGCACGCATCTTTTAGCTGATTTTCTTCTGCTCCTTCACACCTCTGGTTTGTATCCCCAAAAGGCCATGTCTATATTACAAAACAAAGCAGGCAAGGGAATCGTGGCACTGAGGGTGAGATGGTATGAAGTTGCCAGGGAACATATAGCAAAGCCTAAAATAAACTGACCTTACCTCTCCTATGGCTTGGGACAAGATATCCCTTGCTCTTTGCCTAGCCACTGTCTGCAAGGTACATGTTGGCTGGGCCAAAACCACACCAGCAAGAGCACCAACAGGTTGAGTGGTGCAAGGAGAGAGATGGAGCAAGACACAGCCCATGACCTCCTTGGTCACACACAGGAAGAGAGATGTGGACATCACTTAGGCTGAGCACCTTGGCAATGGTAACACCCCCTGGGGTGGTTGTAGGTCTCATCACTCTGGGGAAACATCATTGCAGCCTTCCAGTACTTACAGGGGCTTATAAAAAAAAGAGGAAGAATAACCTTTTAATACAAGCAGATAGTGACATGACAAGGGGGAACAGTTTTAATCTAAAGGAGAAGAGACCAGTTTAGATATTAGGAAGAAATTCTTTATTAAGAGGGTGGTGAAGCCTAGAACTGATTGCCCAGAGAAGCTGTGACTGCCCCATCCCTGGAAGTGTTCAAGGCCAGGTTGGATGGGACTTGGAGCAACCTGGTCTAGTAGAAGGTGTCTCTGCCCATGGCACGGGATGGAATGAGATGATCTTTAATGTCCTTTCCAACCCAAACCAGTCTGGGATTCCATCATCTGCCACATCTGCTGAATGTGAAGATAAGCTGAAGATAACTCCACCACAAGTCATGAACAGTCCAAGGTCTTCACCCCTGCCCTGTCCTCTCCTGACCATTCCCAGCCTGAAAGACTCTTTGCAGTCCTGGTGGCCTCCATCCCTCCTTCCATCCTGCTCAGCCAAGCATGGCTCTCCCAGCTCCCATGGTGGAGGATGAAGTCTCAGTTCTCTTAAATGCCTGGAGATATAATGAGCACTTGGAAAGGAGTGAATCAGGGTGTTATGCATCCAACCAGCCTGAAATCTCATTTTCTTCCTGGGCAGAATGAGTAGGGCAAATGTTGCAGTGGTGAGCTGTCACTCCAGTGTCAGCGGTCTGCATGTGCACTGCCAGGTATGGCCACTTGTCCGGCACCTGGATCAAGGTTTGTTTCAGCAGTGCTACACACTGCTTGGTGTGGATGGCACCCAAGTGAGTGGAGAAATTGGTTGGGATATATTTTAAATGCCAGAATCTGGAACTGTGATAACAATCTCCTCTGAAAATAGTACAACCCAGGGGACAATTCATTCACAGACCTGTGAAAAAGGATCTGTCTGAGCAGTGGGAAAGTTGGCTCTTCCTGCAATTGTATGGTTTGAAGGCATTCACAATATTTGGGGATGCTCTTAACTTCCCTCATGGACAGCACCCACAAGATCACCATAGCCACTCATTTTTCCCAGAGAAATTTTGATGATGTGTTCAGAGACAACATCCAAAAGAAAAGTTCCTAAATCCCAAGCCACTCTGTATTTTTTTCAGTGCCCTATTTGACAATAAAATTGGAGGAGTGAATCTTACCAGCCTCAGTGCCAGATTTCAGGTGATGCCACTGAAGATTTATTTTAACTGAACACCTGCTTCTGAAGACTCATACAAATAAATGCACATTCCCAATCAGGCTCGGGAATAGGTAAGGGGCTAAAGGCATCCTGCTGCAGCTAAAAAAAGGCTGGTCTTGATGTTCCAGTGGCCATTGTGATGTGTTGAGCTGCCCAGATGAGCATGGGTTACAGCAACTGCTCGCTCCCTGACTGTAATGGACTGGACACAGCTCTTTTGTCAGAGCAACTTTCATGTTTGCAAAGCTGCTTCTGATTGTGAACTGCAGTCCTATACAGTCCCTACTCTGACCAGCCATCAGTGCCACTTGGAAATGTTTGGGTAGTTTGAAATAAATTTCATCAGAAAAAACACAGGTTTCTGTAAAGGAGTACAACTGTCCTGTATTTTCTAGCATGGAGGCTCCCAGAACAGCTTCTCCTGTCTCCAGGACAGGATTAATACATGTACTGTTGCTAAAGTGTCCGATAGTTATGTTCCATTAAATCCAAAACAGAATTTATTTCTATTCAGAGTCAACTCCCACAGGCTCAGATTCACCCATGAGTTCTCCTTTCCTTTTTCTTGCAGCTCTTCTCCCCATCACATGATAGAGACTATCCTCTAAATTGTAGAATACCCTACTTTCAATCCCATTTGGTAAGCCCACGGGGCATCAGAAACCTGAAAAGAACCTGTGAAATACCTCTCACAACCTCCATGACTGATAGCACCAGTCAGATCCAGAAACTGAGGAAAAGTGCTACCTGCCTGCACTTACTCTTCAATGTAGTTTTTTACATCACTTATATCCAGAGGCTGGCTACAATTTTGCATGGACTTTTGCATGCTTTGTTGCTTTCACATTGGTCTCTGAGCTGAAAACCCCTTCCTGTTACCACTGCTTGCCCTTTGCCTTGCCTGTGATATGGTGATGGTAATTTCTCTTTGAATAAATACACACCTGGGCAAGCCTATGAAACACTCCTGGGGTGCATTTCATTCCTCTTTCCATCCACTGAAATATTTACACATCAAAGGGAGTCTCCTTATTTAATGGGAGTTTGATGTTCATTAAAGCAACACACAGTCAGTAACAAAGAGTGATGCCTTGCAGCCTGGGGTGGTCAGCGGGCACTGAGCTCCAACCTACACTGGCAGTGACAAGGGGCCTTCATCACTAGCTACTGTCCTGAGAGGAGTACACAGGAGGGGCCCTGTTGGCCAAGAGGCTCTGCAGCAATGCACAGGCCAGGAGACCTGCTGTGTCCTTTAAACATTCCCCTGGATCTGGGCCTTCCTTTCTTCCAAATTAGCTGGGCTTTAGGTTTTTAAAGCACCGTAGTACCTTCTGAATCAGAGGCCAAAAGAACCCAGCTTCCAGAAAGCTGTAGGTAATGACCAAGCAGTGTTTCATGGGCATCTTTGAAAAGACCAAGGAACCCACACCCTTGAAGTGAGTGCCCATTTCCGTATTCTGTCCTCTGTTCACGCTCATCACCTCCTCCACCCCAGAGACTGTAAAATAAACACCCCTCCTGCCCTGGTGCACAGTTATCATCTCCACAGGTAGCTCACACTGCACTTCATATCAGGGTGACTTACTCCAGAGGTGTTTGCATCTGTCTCCCCTCTTGCATGAGGGTACCACTCATCAGTCCACGGACACTCTATCCCCAATGCATCCTGTGGATGTGACACTCTATCCCCTATGCACACTGTGACTGCTGCAATGGCCTGGCTTTCATGTTCTCCTGCTGGTTAATTCAGGACAGTCCCCTCTGTTCCACCTGCTACAATGGAAACAGGACTTGAAGCTGCTGCAGAACTAGGTGGGCATGATCTACAACTCCTCGTCCAGGCCGAGAGAAGTCTCAAGAGGTCTTCCAGATCAATGTCAAGCACCCACTGCACCATCCTGCCACCACAGCTACCCCAAAGAGTGGAGGGTGCCCTGAGCCTGCCCATGGCACCACCAGCCCTGGCACCAGGAGCACTTCTGCCAAGAGTGCTCCATGGGCTGCAGATGTCCATGCCAGACAGGACCCCAGGGTCCATACCCACCCTTCTGGCTTCTGTCTGATGTTTCTCCTTGGAGGGGAAAAACACATGAGAGGCCCAAAAGTATGACATTCCCATAGAACCACGTGGCTCTGGCCAGCCAGCCACAGCCCTCTACCCTCTCATTCCCCTTAGCCTCTCAATTAGTTCTTGCCTTCGTGACAAGTTCACTCAACACCCTGCGCAATTAGAAGCCAGAAGGCATCAGCTTTGTCTCAAATGATGAGCCAGATTAATCAGCTCCAGTTGCACTGAACTACCCAGATGGGGCTCACAGCAACAACTTCCAATTCACCAGCAAAGCAGCCAGCATCCTGCTTTCACCCAGGATAATCAGCAAGGATGTGAAAGCCAGATGAATGACTAGGTGAGGGTGGGCTGCTGCCTGTCAGGAGCTGGAATATAAGTCAAAGCACTTTGAAATTAAATCCTCACTTTGACAGGGAACTAATGCAGAGATTTTAAAGTAGGTGTAATAAAGTTAGACAGGCATATGTGCAGCCTAGCACAAGTTGCTGTGCTTTGAATAAGTGTGCCCCAGCTACAGGAGTTGAAAAGACAAAGAGAATCTTGAATAGCTCCAAACCAGCTTGGCAAGATTTTAGAGATGGTAGCAAGAGGTTTTAGTAATGGACCTAAGTAACAACATTGTCAAGAGGAGATTTGGTGCACAGTTGTGGCTGCCTGGGATCTTGGATTTCACACCAAGCAGCCAGCTCACATTGCTCCTGGCTTTAAATTAAGTCATTTGTGCCCATATGGATAGACAGAAGCATGGTGGATGGAGCAGAGATAGGGATCCCCACCACATCTCTCGGCCTCGGGGTGGTTAAGCCATGCTGTTAGGAGCTCTTGGAATTTCCCAAGAGTTGACTTTTCCAGAGTTAAATTTAAGCCTTGATATTTGTTGAAGCATCACCCTCCATCTGCACATTCTAGAGCCTGCCACCAGCCGCTGTGTCTAGCAGCTCTCCACGGGGCAGCCCTGAGATGCCAAGAGGGTTTGCAAACTCATCCCTGTTCCATCTCCAAATGCTGTTCTCCTGATAGAACCCCCAGAGAGATACCCCAGATAGAACCTGCCCAGACCCCTCTCCTTAGCTGCAAATTTTCAAATGCACTTTGGCATTTACAGTGAATCCTCAGAAACTGTAATCTCGGAAACCACTCCAAGTCAAAGGGGTGCTTGTTGAAGAAGGCAGCCTGGGCGATGCACTCCAGGCAGCGCCAGGACATCTCAGGGCTCTGCTTCTTCACAGCCACCAGGAAATTACCCCAAAAACATAAAATGCGGAAACCCCCGCCCCTCCCCTCTGCGAGGTTCCTCCGTCTCTCCCGCACCCAGAGAACCCACCCAGAGGTGCCGCTTGGTGGGTACAGCAGCAAGGTGGGGGACGCTGACGGATTCCCCGCTGCCCTCCATGTCGCCGGAGAAACTCCCAACGCCCTCCCTGCCACCGGAGCCCCCGATGCCCTCTCCGGTGCCCTCCCCGCCCCCGGCCCGCCCCGGGGGTGTCCCCGGCAGTGAGTCCCGCCCAGGGAGCGGCGGAGCCGGGGCGGCTCCCGGGNCACCCCGCCTGCCCTCCAGGATGAGCCCGGAGTATTCTCTGCGCTCCTTGCTGCTCATCATCCTCGCCACCTTCTCGGCCAACGCCAGCAACTGGCTGTGAGTAGCCGCGGGGCGAGAGGGGGAACACGGACACGCCGCAACTTGTTGGTAGCCCCGGGGGCGCGGAGCAGGTGCCGCGGGGTTGGGCAGCACCGGGTGCGACCCCTTGCAGCGATGCTACTCGGTCTCCGGCGGGGCATAGGGCGCCCGTCGCCATCGCGTCGGTCCCCTGTCCCCGCTGACCCTTGCCGCCGTGGCGGTGGTGTTGCAGCCCTCATCAGCAGGCAGGTGGGCGGCAGGGGATGCCGACTCTCCTTAGCCGCTCAGTGGCGGTGTGTTATCGCGGCTGATGGGAATGGGGCTGGTTATCTAGCCACTGTCCCATTTTTTGTTCTTAAGTTATGAATCCGGGTCACACCGGGATCACGGGTGGAGGTCGGGGCATCGGGTCGGAGTGGGGCCTGGGTGTTGGCGAGATGCCACGCGAGGGCCAGCGATCCAGGGGAGGATTTGGCAGAGCTGGGACAGCCAAACGTGCTGGGCCCGGGGATCTGCAGCGAGCAGGGCTGCCCACGCCTCGGCCCCCAATTCCCGGTAGGAAGATGGGTGTCGGGAGGCTGTTGCACGGCGCAGAGGAGCCCGATGACATCGGGAACCCGCTGAACAAACACTGAAATAATGTGTAAGGTAAACAGGGGCGGAAATCGTTCTGGAAAATTCCTACGTGTTTGCCAAGGCGGTGGGACTACTTTCTGAAGAAGACACCCCCCCTTTCCCCCTTCCCGGGTCAGAGGGGATGGAGCATGACAGCACTTTCCTACCTTTGAACGAAGGCATCGGTTCTTCGTAATAAATCTGCTTTGGTGGGAGATGGTGCTTCCCCTGCTGCCCATGTTGCCGGCTGACGGGAACTAATTAGTTCCCGTGCACGCACCCAGCAGACCCGCTCTCCGGCTAGGAGCGTGGGCCGCCTCCATCTCACCTTCATGGATTTCTCTCGCCAGGGGCAAGTACACCACACAGGATAAGGAGTTCCCGGGGTTGTCAGCATGAAAGATCCTGAGTGTCGTGTGTCCCAACACAGGTGCTCAGGTGGGCACACATCCCCTGTGCAAGGAATCCTCTCTGCATCCGGATACAGCTCCTGCCTTTACATTTTGACTCGCTGGAGGCTGTGGGATGTAGGTGGTTTTTGGAGGATGCTCCCCAATGCCTGGGGAAAGTGCCAGGTCAGCGGCACTCTCCGAGAGTCCTGCCTGTGGGAAAAGGCGGCTGCCTGGGATGCGTTAGTGCTTAGTCCTTCTCCCCTCCTTTGCCAGATGGAGCGACTTGCATGCCACACGTCTCTAGCAACTGGTGGGTGGATCATAGCAGCTACCAAGGTGGTCTTTTAAGCTGTCACGCTTCTGGTGAAGGTATATTGGGAACTGTGGGAGTGTTTTTCCTGCAGGAAGAAAGTCCTGCTGAGGAAGCTCTGTGAGATGATGGCAGATCTCTGGAGAAGAGCAGCTTCAGCTGCCCTGGGACGGGCACGGTGGAAAGTGGGGATTTCATGAGTGAGGTCAGCAAGCTGCCCCGCACGGATGTGCGGCGGTGGGACTCCCCTCGGTCCCCGGCGCCGCACGCAGCTGGAATAGGATTTGGGAGGCGAGGCGGACTGGTGATTTGCCGCACTAGTCAGGGAGGGCTGTGTGCAGCCGTCCGTGCTGGCAGAGCAAGGGTGGGCGCGGGGGGCTCGGCAGCAAAGAGCGGAGGGCTCATTCCTGCCAACAGGGGAGGAAAAGCAGATACATTTCAGTGCGTTTCAAAGGAAGGGGGTCAGCTTTTTTTGATGTTGCAAATGTATCATGATAAAAGGATCGTCCCCCGCTCAGTGCTTTTTATTCTTTGCCTTTAGGATTAAGACAATTCCCATTGTTTATCTTCTCACATCAGAAACAAAGGCTGCCGGAGGCAATAAACAGAGTTAGAAGGATCCCAGGAATTATCAGATATTCGAGGAATGAGTGTGCCTCATATGTCTTCACGTGTGTGGGCTCGGCATGCTCAGCATTATCCCAGGGTGCTGCCAGCTTGTGCCCAGCACACAGGATGGATCCAGCCTCACCAGGCACATAGTTCTGCACAGAGGTGTGTGCACAGAATGGCAGTGTGCGGTAAAGTTTGCTTTTCCAGAAACCTGCTGGATTAGAGATTAAGCTCAGTTGTGAGCTTTTTTTTTCTCTCCCTCTAAGGCTTCTTTCGACCTGTACAGACTCGCATTCCCCCAGTGCTTTGGAGATACGCTGCTTGCAATGCTTGAGCTAAAGGTTTCTGTAAGCCTGGCTTTGTGGGGAAAGCGCTTGTTTTGGCCATGCAATGAGCTGCCCCATCCAGTATAAAAAGGAGATGATGTAGGGATCTCTCAAAGGGATCACTCTGCTACAGTGCCCATTGAGCTGGAAAGGATTTCCCAAATCTTTTCATTAAACAAACCAACCTACTTTCTCCCTGGTTAGGAAGCAAACCTCAGGTGTTTTTTATCAGTGTTTTGAGTCTGGGGAGTTGCTGCTTGCCTTGTTGCCTATCCAGAAAGCCTCTGTTCTCCAAATCTGAAGAGATGCCCTGTTCCCACTTCTTGTGAAAGCCTCAGGCTTGCTCTTCCTTCTGCCTTTGGAGACTCTGATTTGCCTCCTGCCTCTTCAGGCAGAGGTTTGTAAATTAAATAAAGGGCTGTAGATAGAGCCTTTTACATCTTGTTGGCTGTGCGCAGGAAGGTCCCTCTGGCTTCTGCTTTATCTGTGGAGGAGTCCAGGGCTGTGCTTTTTACAGCAGAAGCAGATGAGTTACTTTTCAAAGCAACTTGTACTTCGTAGACTCCAGAACCCACATGTGCAGTGATGTGGTTGAATTTGGAAGCAAGGCCTCTTCTGCTCCAAACTCATCCTGATACTGAGGGTGTTTCATAGAGACTTCTAGCCAAACAAGCATCATTCCACAGCTGGCACAGGAGTGCCAGGCTTTGGTTTCAGTCCAGTTGTTTAGTTAGTTAGTTATTCATTTATTTACCTATTTTGGAGAGAAGGAACTCCACGTGAAAAAGTGAACTAGAAAGTGTGGGTTATGGATGTAAGCATCCACTAAATGCATTAGGCACTGGGGCCCACAGCCTTGCTCTCTAGCTGTTCAGAGGGTTTGAATGATGAGAGACTAGAAACAGAAAACATCAGATACAACAGGGTAGGGTAATTTAGGGGTGAGACCCCTGGCTATCAAGCTATCTTGGAATCATTACAGCCTCTCTCAATTTTCTTGTAGCTAAAACTGGCTCTGGAGGAGGCTCTCCATATGGACATGCTTGGTCTGAGATGTGGTCATGCCATTTTAGAGCAGGGTGTACCACCAGCAGCTCTGTCTACCCATTCTTTACAGGGATTTAAAATTTCCATCTGGGCTTGGAACTTGGTTTAAAGGGCCAGGAGCACAGATGGGCTTTTAAAACCTTAAAAAAAAAAAAAAAAATTAATATGAGTGCTCTGGGAAAGCTTGAAGACATTGTGAAGGTCCAAACAAGCCTGGCTAAGCAGCTGCTCTCTAACCACTTTCAAGGGCTGGTGAGGAAGGGACAAAAGGAGTTTGGATTTCCCTGGCCTCCTTTCATCAGAACATCACAAAATGCTTTCAAACAGGGGGCCCAATTCTCTGTGTTCATCTCTTCCAGCTTAGGAGTGGGGATGTTGCAAGAGCAGCTGGAACGCTCATTTTGTTTGGGTCATTATGCAATGCAGAGGATTTGAGAGGAGGCATGCCTGGGTCCTGCATTTGCATCCTTCTGGTTTTAAACCAGGCTTTATTTTTTTCAGGTGAGTCTCCACAGCTTTCATAGTGGGGAGAGACCACTTCACCTGGAGCCTGGCATAGTTTAATTTTGTACAACATTCTTTGCATTGTCATTGCAATGCTCCATCTTCCATGTGGTGAGGAGCCAGTCCAGCATTTTCCCTTCAGATGCCATGCTGCCATGGCACAGATTTGACAGGTGTGCTAGCTCTGATACAGAGCTGTTCCTGCCAAGCTCCACTCCCTTCTCCATGCTCCTGGTTTTTGCTGTGAGGACAGTGTCAGGAAGGTTCCCTGGTCACATCTGAGGTGGTCCCAGCAGCCAGGATGGTGGGTTGCACCATTGGGTTTGATGAGGAATTTCCTTACTTCGAGGGGTGCTGTGGATTGGATAAATGGCCCTCCACTTCTAGGATGCTCAGGGCTCCTTTGCATTGCTCTGGGGATCCTGTCAGATCCACAAGGTTGGTGCATGAACCTATGGAACCTGTTCCCAAGGCTGTGAGGTGGGAAATTGAAACTGCTAGAAATATATTTTAATTTTTATTTGTTTGTCGGTCTTGTCACTTCTGACAATACCAGCTAATTTTAGCTCAGCGATGAAAATGGACTGTTTTTGGGTTGCACCCTGCAGGTTGCACCCAGTGGTCCTGGAACTGGACTTCCAAACAAGTTTGGCTTGTCTCTGAGCAATCGTCCTGTCTGGCAGACGCCCTTCAGGGCTGCGTTTGCCAGGGTGTAGGAGGGCCCCATGCTTTCTAGCTCCTCAGTGGTGATGGGCATTTCTGTCCTTTCCTAAGAAAGCCTCAAGTAAAATTACACCCCTGTCTTTCACAGCAGAACCTAACTCTAGGGAGAATGGACAGGAAGGAGATAAAACCAATCTGCATGCCAGGCTGCGAAGAACTGGATAAACTCCAAATACGACCAACAGCAAGAGGCAGGTTTCTCTTTTGCAATGGCTTGATGTGACTCCATGAATCAAAACAGGACTTTTGCACTGAAGCAAAAAAGTGTTTATGTTACTCTGCTGAGAGCTACTGGCTGCTTGAGTAATTAATCCTTATAGATGTAGAGAAATGCATTACAATCACTTTCTTAAAATGATGAAATTGCTGAGCAAACCTGGAGGTTAACGGTTTCTAGGAGATTCTGTATTTCCTTACAAGTGCAATGACACTGGCTCTTAACAATAATTGGTGATCTTTTCTTAAAGCTTGAAAACTTGCAGTCATCCAAGGCTGCTTGAATGGTAGACTCAGCTCTGCATATTCAGTGCAGGTAACCTCTGCCTTGCCTACTCAGGAGTGTCTGTCCCTGACACCTGTGGGTGACCCCTGGCAGCATCCTCCAGGTTCTCTTGGAGCTGCTGCCATGGGCTGTTGCACTTCACAGCCAGGAAGCAGCCTTGCAGGATCTGGCTGGCTCAGCAGAACTGGAGCCAGTATTGTGCTTTCATGAAATTACTTGGGGAAAAGTAATTGAGTCTCTTGGCCAATGGAGAGGAGCCTGGGGTCTGTTGAAAGTTGGGTGAGATCAAGCTAATCCTGTAGAAGGCTTTTTTTGTCACGTATTTGCAAATTCTGATCAAAACTTAAAACTCATCAGATTTTCTGCAATGAGGTCTAGCCTAAAGCACTGCAGAAGTTGGCCTGCACTTGCCTCCCCTTGCAACAAGGCCTAGGTGTTGCACCTGAATCCAGG
The DNA here is from genome assembly GCA_013400635.1 of Hypocryptadius cinnamomeus. Taxonomy (NCBI): domain Eukaryota; kingdom Metazoa; phylum Chordata; class Aves; order Passeriformes; family Zosteropidae; genus Hypocryptadius; species Hypocryptadius cinnamomeus. Next base: position 77,591 of record VYZP01025692.1, read on the forward strand.
AGTAGCTTCTATTGTCTTATAAAGGAAGTAAAGGAAATTTCCTACACATTTTAAGCAGATTTCCAAAACAGATGCTGTTCAGGCTCTTCCCAGCTTCCATCCTGCTCTCCCCCATTAAAAAGTGGAGATTTTGCCCCCACGTGCTCAGAACGCCAAAAAGCAGCACTGTCTCAGGACCAGCAGCTGGCCATCTCGCTGTCCCCAAAGACTTGTGATGAGGAGGTAAGCCACCACCAGTGGCTGGGGCATGGGTGTTTGCTGGCTGCATGTGGAGTTTGCTGGGTGTGCATGGTGTTAGATGCAGGGTCCAAGGGATGGGGGACAGGAAACGTAGGCTCACCCTTGAGCTGAGGAGTGGAGGTATAGGCATAGCACTGTCTCCTCTCCTGGGTGACTCTCTCGGCAGCTGTTAGTTGGAGGTGAAGAGCAGGTGTGAAAAGCAGGTTTCAGCCAAGAGATGGTGCCCTATGACAGGAAGGATTGAGGCAGACAGCTGTATTTCTTCCAAGAAAGAGACCAGACAGGTTCTCAGGTGATGGCTTGTAAATCATAGTTTACACTTAGAAAGGCAGGATGACTAATCCCAGCAGGGGGATGCCTGGTCCCTGGGAGGTCCAAGTCTGCTACAGAGCCAGCAGCTGGACAAGGGCAACCTTGCAGGTCTCCCACAAATCCTGACAGGAACATTCCCAAGCTGGCAGGCTTGAGGAACCATGGATGTGGTGGGCCCTACTAGCCTGGAGCTGTTGGAACATGGGGACTGGCACTATGCCCAATGTGGGACACCATGAGAAATCATGGGAGCTGTATGGCCTGCATGGAGCATCATCTGGCCTGCCAGACTGAGACATCTTTCCATGGCTTCACTCACCCTGCTTGCTAGGAGAAAGCAACAAGCAACAAGGCAAAGATAAAACATTTCTCCTTGTAAGGAGCCATAACACTGGTCAGTAACTCTCCCTGCATGGATATATCTATGGAGACAGATGCATGCAGGGATGCATGGGGTTTTTCCATTGATTTTTTCACATTATAAACAAGCCTTTAGTTCCTCCCCAGAAGAAACTTGCCTGCATGAGCTGTCTCAATCCTTAGGACAATCCCAAGTGTTGACTGTCCCTGCACCCTCAGGAGGCACAGAGATGTGCTTGCTGACCCCTCCACAAGCAGGGGGGTGTTTTACTGCCTCTCACACAGGAGCAGAGCTGAATCGTCTTCACAATTTAAGGCTTGGACAAGCCTTTTGTGGCCTTGGCCACTCAACCTTGTGCGAAGGTTGAGTATTTGCTGAACAGGGTGAAGCTTCTGAGCCTGATTTCAGAACGTCTGTTGAATGGTTTATCAGGGATGCCACTGGCCTGGGCTGGAAATTTATCATCTTCAGGAAAATATTCCCAAAATGAGACAATACAAAGAGTTCATACTTGAAACTCATTTGTTTGAAAAAAAGAAACACCAGAGATCTCTGCTTTCCCCGATGTATCTTCTCTGACCTACCTCAATTGAGTATTTGTCAATGACTGAAATTTCCACATTTTTCCATGGCAGGGAATCTTCTCCCCTCTCCTCCTGGCTCTATCTGCCAGATGCTATGGCTCTTTCAAAGTCTCCTTGTCATTTCACCAATATTCTTCCTCATGAAAGTCTTATCATAGTTTTTATTTAAGCAGGGCTTTCTGACATTCCCCCATCTTTCCAAAGCTCCCTGGATTTGAGATTTATTTACTTGCCATCTTGCAGAGTGCATCAGCTGCAGCTGCTTAAATTATGGGGCTTCAATCCTGATCTCAATACTTCAGATGGGAAAAAAGGAAGGGTTTTGGTCAGTTTTCTCCTAAATCAATGACTCTTAAAAGGGAGTCTGTTGTGCAAGTGACTTGCCTGGATTTAAAGGCAGGAGAAAAGAAATATACAAGGCCATGATGAAGCAAGAAGACAGAACTTAAAAAAAAATTGTGTGGGCAGCAGCTCTCCTCTTGAAACATTCTTTGCCCAGTCTTCGAAAAGGAAGAAAATACACCATTGTTTGGGTTTGTTTTCCACAAACAGGGCTGTTTTGAGGCTGCATGTGAGACTTAAATTATAATCTAGAGCTCTGCATAGCAATTGAGATGTGATGTCATGATGGAGGATCTGCATTGAGACTTCGTAGAGGGCTGGAGCTGTTTGTTGCATTCCTCCTCCTGTGCCTGTCTAGCTTTCTGTGCAGGTAGACAAAGGCTTTGGTTGCAGATTCTACCACTTCAGCCCAGGGAAACAAAGTTTGGAGCAAAGTTCTTATTAATGACCAGACAAAGTGCTAGAGTCAGGTTTCCATGGGGACCGTGGGATGCTGTAGATGTGTTAGGTTCCTGACAGCCTTGGTGCTCCACTGCCCTGAGAAACATGAGATGGAAGCACCTCTGAGTGCTGACAAGGGCAGAGTGTGTTTCCCAGTTCTTATCTAACTCTTCATCTGCCCCACAGAGGGGAAGGGGATAAGATATTCCTACCTGGTGCTCCTGAGTGTGGTGTGATGAGATGCCATGTGAGAGCCTCAAAGCTGAGGTCCTTTGGCAAAGGCACTTCCTTAAATCCTTGTCTCAACCTCTGGATCCTGAACCAGGGATCAGGATGGGAGCTTCCTCCCCCATCAAAAACCTTGTCTTTTGGAAAGCAGTGATAGTTCTCCTGGATGAGTAACAAACTAGTAGCGTGGTGGGGCCACAGCATTTTAGGCACAGTTGCCTCCATCTGCACAGAGGGGATGGCAAACGTAGGTCAAGAAGGGGTGATAGGACACAGGACCTGTCAAGGGGGAGAGAGGCCAGAGCACTGTTCTGGATAGTTTCATCTTATTTGTCTGCATTGCAAAACAAATCACCAGACCTGTTCTTGGAGAGCTGTACCTATCTTTGAAGCATCCTTGGCCTTTGTTTTATAGTCCTAAACAGCATCAAATGTGAGTTGGGAAGGCACCTTATCAGGTGCATCTCCTTGGAAAAGCTTGAAAGGCTTTTGTCACACTTTCTTTTATGCGTGCTTTGAATTTATTACTACACATTGCCCAGAGAATCTCAAGCTGGGAAATATATTAGAAAAGGAGATGATGCCCCATCCTGAGCAGAGCTGATAATAATGTGGGTGCTACACCTGTGTCACAGAAGTCTTCCACCAATGTGTCTGCACTCAAAGCAGGCAGACTCATCTGTAGGACCAGTCTCATGGCTTTGAAGGAGCTGCTTGCCTGGCATGATAAATGCCAGGCAGAGGGCAAAGCCAAATCAGCACAAGGGGTTGGTACTGGAGATAGATTCTGATTTTCTTAGCTTCCAGGCTCAAAGCTGATCAATAACCCATATTGTCTTGAGCTGAATCTTACCACTCTGCTGTGTGTCATCTTCCCCTTGCCCAAACTGGAATGATGGCTGGACCTGGGAGGAGACAGCTGTTACAGGCACCCTGTGTGTGCTCAGCATTCAGCATCCTCGAAGCTCCCAGAGGTGGTTTGGTGCCTTCACCCCAGGTCAGCCAAGTGCAACAAGATGTGAGAACAGCAGTTGTTGCACTCCATGTCTGGGACTGCACCGCAGGGTTGGGGACACCATTGCGTGGTGTGCGGGCCAGCAGAAAGGTGACAGTCCTGAGTTTGGCCACAGTGGGTTTTTCAAGGCACTTGTGTGCATCAGGTCCTGTCTTCTGCAAACGGTGCTGTCCCCTTGGAGAAGCATGAAGCCTTGGGCAAAGATGATTTGCTGGTATAAAGGCTTTAACAGCACTTGGCTCTGAAATCCCAGCAGCCCACCTCTTTCCACTGTCGGAGAAGCATTGCCTCCATGATCACACACAGGGAAAACTGAATACTTTTGACATCTCACCATGCAGACTCCCCACGGACACCATGAGCCAAGACAGCTTTCTCCCTGGCTCCCACAGCCCCCCCAGTTGTGAGCATAAAACCAAGCTGGTGAATAATTCTGCTGATGCACAGAAGAGAAAATCTTGTTCTCTCCTCCTGGGGCAGACTGGCAGGGTTAATGGGAGGAAGAGGCTGTGACAGCTTGATTTTGTGGCTGAAGTCAGCATATCTGGCTCCTGGGACACATGGGAACAGGCAGGGAGCAGGAGCCACTTTTGCACAGTCACTTCTCAGAGACAAGCAGGGCTTCAAAAGAAAAATCCTTTGCAGTATGTTGCAACTTGGGAGGAGAAGTTAAAAAAACACACAAACCAAAAAACCCACAAGTTCTGTAGGGCTGGGAAACACAGAGTCAAGGAATGAAGTTTCCAAAAAGCTCGGTACTTGCAGCTCTTGGTGCAGACGAGGTAGCAGTGTGACAATGCTTGCAATTCCCAAGGACACTAAAGCTCATTGTGGTTAGTGGATGGGTGCAAGTGTGAGTTACACCTGTCCTATGCAGGGGACCCTCCATGTCCACAGTAGGTCAGGGCTCCACTATGGCAGTACCAGCAGCCACAGGAAGGAGGGAGCCTCATATACACACCTGCCAATTGGATTATCACACAGCCTCACTGGAAAATCTGACTGGGTCTATCTTAAGCTCCTTCTGTGTTCCAGAGGTTGGGGCAGGAGGATGGAACTGGGAAATGGGCAAGCATGGACACCATGCCTACAACACAACAAGGGGTGGGAGGTTGAGTTACTGGGATGTGCAGCAGGGACCATCATGCTCACACAATGGACAAGGAAATGCTGAGAGCTTTTGAGGTGCTTGCTCTTCAAGGTGTTTGCTCCCTCATTCCCCTAATACTGACACCCAAGAGCAGCTCTGTGACTCTTACTGCTGAGGATGGTGCTATGGAAAGCAGAACAGATGGTCCCCTCCACACAGGGCCAGTCTTTTCCAGATCAGCAAAGACCTCATGGCCCTATTCACAAGCTGGGCTGGTGGAGGAAGTGCCCAGCCTGTGCAATTTTGCCCTGGCAGGCTCCTGATTCTGCTTCCCTGCTTCAAACCCTGCTTGAATCCCAAGTGACAGGAAACCTGGCAGCTCTCAGAGGCCATCCCTGCCTGCTGGGGTCTGGGGCAGCTAAAAGCAGCCTCCAGGAGGGAAGTGGTTTGCGGGGCAGTGTTTGCCAGTTATGAGCACACAGCCACGCTGTGGGAGCACTGTGGCAGATGGAGCTGGCAGCCAAGTGCCTGTCCTGCTTGTTTTGGCTGACTTCGGAGACCTCTGGCTTTTCCTAGTAGCACTTGGATATGCCGATACTCAGGAGACCTGACCAGGCACATTCAGACAGTGCTGAAAATATCTTCCTTGCAGGCAACAGAGGCAAAGGGGAGCCAACAGCTGGACTCCCTAAGAGAAAGGAACTAGGCTGCAAAGGGATGGTTGTTTTGCTTGGGCTTGTTCTTTGTCAGCCAGAAATGCATCCTGCAGAGCCACTGCTGTGGTACATTTAATGGTGACCCCAGATGGGCAGGAGGTCTCAGCTATGGAGGGGGTAAGAGGTTCAGTCTCCTTGCTTTCTGGAAGGCTGAACATCGGTCCCAGCTGCACATGGGCTCCCCAAGCCCTTGCCTCTTAACTTGTTGTGCTGGTGTCGTGGCAGGTACCTGGCAAAGCTGTCTTCAGTGGGGAGCATCTCCGAGGAGGAGACCTGCGAGAAGCTGAAGGGCTTGATCCAGCGCCAGGTGCAGATGTGCAAGAGGAACCTGGAGGTGATGGACTCGGTGCGACGTGGAGCCCAGCTGGCCATTGAGGAGTGCCAGTATCAATTCCGCAACCGTCGCTGGAACTGCTCCACACTGGACACCCTGCCTGTCTTCGGCAAGGTGGTGACGCAAGGTGAGCTGGAAGGACATGTGTCTGGGGTGGTGGTGCTGGGGGAATGGCTATAAAAGCAGTCTGGTGGGCTGCAGGTGGGATTTTGCCTGCTTGTCCCTGAGCCAGTGGCTGGGGAGGGTCAGGAATGGCCCATCCAGTGTTGGATCATGGGGTGGATGGGTCCCTGTGCACTTCAGTGGGGCTCTATTCAGTATGTTTGGTACAGCATATTCAGACTCCTGCTGATCCTCAGCTCTCCTGAACCTTTTCCACACCCATTGACAAGGAACAAAGGTCCTAAAGCCACCCTGGTCTCATCTCTTCCCCACCAAACCCAGAAGCTCCACTCCATAAAGTCATGAGTGCATTTACTCTGTCTCTTTCTGGGCAGTGCTGAAGCAGTGGCTGCTGCCAGACTGGCACATGGCCACTCTTGAGCAGAGCATCAATGGGGGCACCGTCAGGAGGATGGCTCGGTGCTGCCTGGCATGGGAAGAACATGTGGCAGCATCATCCCCTGCCACCAGCCTTCAGGGCTGGATATGGCTAGGGCAGCCCCCAGCCCCTCTGATCCCAGCTGCACCCTGACTTCCCAGAAGCACAGGACTGTAATCAAACGAGAGAACTGGAGTGAGGATACAGAGGGGAAAACCGCTCTGCAACCCCTTAAGATCACTGAAGCATCCCTTGCCTCCCCTCAGGTGCTATCTCTGAGGCACTATCTCATCTCCCATCCAGGACCCCTAGACCAAAGCATCCCCCTGGCTCCTTATTTGACTTTCCTCCCCTCAATGCAGGGATGAAGATCTCTTCTTGTGAAGGTTCAGGGACTGGAAATACCAGAAATACCAGAAACTAAAAGTCGTCTCTTTTTAGGCAGCCACAGCACAAACCGACCAACATGATCCTACTATTAACCTCGATTAACTTGGAGGCAGTTCAGTCCCACACTGGCTGGGTCCTCCCCAGCCACTGCCAGCTGGGCCACCAAAGTCTGGGATGCGACCACCAAAGTAGCTGCCCTCTCTCTGACTGGCAAGCTGAGTGATGCCTGCTCACAAGCCATTGCCCCTCTGTACCAAACATGGGACCACCCCAAATACCAGCCCTCCTTGGTCAGAAATGGAGGGTTTGTGCCCTCAACCAGCCTCGGAGGATAGTGGGGATTGTGTACTGCTAAAGCTGATCCCTGCCCCTGCTACCCTGTGTGTTCATGCCCAGGGATGCGCCAGCTTCCAAAACAAGTTTTTCTCAACCATGTGGCACCACATAGGTAGACACAAAAGCTGGGACTGCACTGCACCCTGGACACTAGTGGGGTTGTGTGAGGTGCTTTGGCAGCAGAACAGGGTTTTGCAAGGTAGTTTGGGAGACACTGTGAGCTACACGACCCTGTGAAAGACTATGGCAAGGATCTGCAGCTGCAGGGAATGTTCCTGGATGTGAAAAGCAGACAGCTATTTTTGGATGCAGGAAAGATTTCATGGCAGAGCTGCCCTGCAAGCACAAGGCAAGACAGTCTTCCATATAAGCTCTGGAGAGCTCTGCCCACATTGGCAGTGCATCCTCTGTCTCTCCTATTACCAGGTTTTATCATTCACCCATCATTCATGTTTTTAATGTTGTGGGGCAGTTCCCAAGCTTCTTCATTATTGCAAGAATGGGCCCTCACTTCTGCAAAACATCTCCCAGCACCCAGGGGTCACTGATGAGTCAGGTCTAGGCTTGGCACTAAGCAAACAGCATCCCCGGGGGTGGGGACAATGAGGGTCCTGCATGTGCTGCCTGTATCTTAGGAGGAAGTGACAGAGCAAAGGGTTTAGCCTGATAGCTCTGTATAGCATGTTTTGCCAAGAGCTGTCTTTCAGACCAGCTTTTCAGGCGAGTTTATGTGTTGCACCAGAGTTAAGAGGGGAGAGGAGAAGAGACACATGTGGCAGTCTACCAAGAGCCTTTGGCCACTGGGCTGCATTGCCTCCAGAATTCCTGCTCGTGTTGCCTCAGACTTTCTGCCACCTTTCCCACCATGGTTTGTGCCATTGCAGGGACACGAGAGGCAGCGTTCGTCTATGCCATCTCTTCAGCAGGGGTGGCCTTTGCCGTGACCCGCGCCTGCAGCAGTGGCGAGCTGGACAAGTGTGGATGTGACCGCACAGTGCAAGGGGGCAGCCCACAGGGTGAGTGTCTGAACAGGGAGCAGCTACAGCTGCATGGGGACGCAAAGTAGCCAAAATACCTGCAATTCAAACCCACTCTCTGGAGCCATCCAGAAAAGAGGGAAAAGTTTAAAAAAACCAAAACGCTGGTTAGTCCACGTGACTGCCTCAAAAAGACACCTGGGTGCATCACCCACTGGACTGAAAACATCTTGTCCGTATGTTCCCTGGGGCCACACTCCCTAGCTTCCCATGTTCCCATGGGAAGCAAGACAGAGAGAGGGCAGGCCAGCTGGATTTTAGGAAAAGCAGGGCTGGAGAGTTCAAGCACTACAGGGTGGCAGTACCTGTCTCATCTGTGCTCTCTGCCTCAGGCTTCCAGTGGTCGGGCTGCTCCGATAACATCGCCTACGGTGTGGCCTTCTCGCAGTCCTTCGTCGACATCCGTGAGAGGAGCAAAGGGGCCTCTTCCAACAGAGCATTAATGAACCTCCACAACAACGAGGCAGGGAGGAAGGTAATGGCAAGGAGAAAACCTAGGCAGCTGGCACCACTCTGCAGCATCCCAGCCAGGCTCTGCAGCCATGGCTTGAGCCATTTGGGCTTCTTTTAATCCCATACCTACCCAGCAGTGTTTTCTACACAGCCCTCCCAGGCCCTGCCCATTGCACCCTCCCTGCTATGTCCATCCTGCACTGATCATCCCATCTTGTTCCTTGTGTCTGTTCCTCCAGGCAATCCTGAACAACATGCGGGTGGAATGTAAATGTCATGGTGTGTCAGGCTCATGCGAGTTCAAGACATGCTGGAAAGCCATGCCCCCCTTCCGCAAAGTGGGCAATGTCCTGAAGGAGAAATTTGATGGTGCCACAGAGGTCGAACAGAGCGAGATTGGATCCACCAAAGTGCTGGTGCCCAAAAACTCCCAGTTCAAGCCACACACAGACGAGGACCTCGTCTACCTAGACTCCAGTCCTGACTTCTGTGACCATGACCTCAAGAATGGGGTCCTGGGCACCAGTGGGCGGCAGTGCAACAAGACCTCCAAGGCCATCGACGGCTGCGAGCTGATGTGTTGTGGTCGTGGCTTTCACACGGACGAAGTGGAGGTTGTGGAAAGGTGCAGCTGCAAATTCCACTGGTGCTGCTCCGTCAAGTGCAAACCCTGCCATCGGGTGGTGGAGATCCACACATGCCGGTGATGCACAGGGAAGCACGCCCACCTGTATCCTCTTTAACTGACCCTGCTTCTCCCTTGCCCCACAGCCAGGACTGAGGAAGTGACAATGATACTGCAAGGAGAGCACAGCTCTTTACAGAGACAGAACCACAGAGTAACACAGATTTTAAAGAAAAAAATATTTAAAGTTTAAAAAAACTGATCATTGTTGGCTTTTTTTATTTTGTTTTGTCTGCTTTGCTGTATGTATTGCTGAAGCCAGAGCCCCTTGGTGTCCTGTGCCGGCAGACATGTTTGCTCTCTGGCTGTCTGGGAGCCTGTGTGATGCCAGCTCCCGTCGGATGGGCTCCTGCTGCTTTTGGAGTGCTGCAGACAAGAAGTGTTTAAGGCAAGGGTAGTACAGCGTTTGAAATCTTCTATTGTAGTTATTTTTGTTTGTTTAAAGGCACATGCTGAGCATCCTGGAGCACTACTGGCGTGGCTAAGCCTCAGGAAGGGAAAGATCACAACCAGCCTGTGCAGCCAGGTGCATGGCAAGGGACAGGCAGGTGGTGACAGGGTGGCACTGTCCTCCAAGAGTTAAGTTCCATGTGGAGCCCAGCCAGGGTGACCAGTTCATGAGGGCAATGTGAGACACTCTTGCACCTCCTTGTTGTGGGATGCTCGAAGGCCTCCTGAGAATGGATGGATTTTTGAGCAGCTTCAGGGACTGCTCTGATATACAGAAGCTCCTCAGTGGCTGCCTAGGGCTACTGGAGGACACGATGGTCCCACCATGCTCCCTTTCCCCCATCTCTTCTCCAGTACCTGGTTCCACTGGAGACAATGAAGGGTAGCGATGCCTGCAATCCACTGACACTTAATGGAGCTGAGAGCTGATGGGAGAAAACCCAAGTTGATTTCTTCTCCTCTGTCTCATAATTGCCCCACCTCGCAGGCATCCCACAACAGGTCTCCTCTTTCTCCTCCATGTGCCTGTTATTCTCAGTCAGGAAGACACTGGGGAAAAGTCCCTATCGTGATGAATGCTGAGAAAAGCAAAAGTATAAAGTGGAGCAGTTGGGGGTGGAGGAATGCTGGTACTCTGCCACTATCACTGTGTCACCCTTAGGAAACAACAAGAGAAGGACTCAGCCAGAGGAATGCTGCCATGTGTGCTCTGAAATCACAGAGATCTAGTGCAACAGGACACTGCATGAGGACAAGGCACTGTCCTGCCTGCTCTGGCTTCCCTCTGCCTAGGAGTGGGTTAGTGCAGAGTCCTTGCTGTTGTGCTGCAGTACAAAATATTTGGAGAACTAATAAGCAGAGGGGCACTGTGAGGGAAGGTGGAAAGTGAACCAGTTCCTCTCCCCCTCACCCACTGGTCTATGAGTCAAGAAGTAAAAGGGAAGCAGAGAAAAACTTCAAAATGACACCTCAAGCCAACAGGTGAGGTTCAGCATTGCCGAGCCCTCCTGTGTGGAGGGAGCTCCCTGCATGGTCCAGGAAAGCCCAGAGCTGTGGCCATCACTCTCCCAGCTGAAGGAGCAGGTCCCTACAAAACCTGCAGTCTTCTTGCTCTTCCTTGAGAGGGAAAAGGTTGGGGGAATGCACAGGCATATGTGAAATCCCATCTGTGCCATGGCAGTGATGAGCTGGGGGAGAGCCTGTGGTCACTGGAAGGCCTCCAGACACCATCTGCTGACAACTGACTTGAAGTAGTGCAGGATGAGGGAGGTTTGCATTAGGGCAAACCCCAGCTGCCTCTCTCCTGCCTGCTCAGCACCAATTCCAATAAACCTCCAGCAAAATGTGCCAGATGGTGGGGAGGGACACTCTAGGTGGGTCCTGAGGTGGAGCACCGTGGGTTGGTCCATTTCAGTGCAAACCAGAGATCTCCTCACCAGAGCAAGGTTTGTCTCTCTCAGCTGGCCAAGGGTACAGCATTAAATCCCTGCGGAGGGGGCAGGGGTGGGGGAATCTAAGCTTTGCCTCCCATGGTTCCATCTCATTAGCCCTCCAAGGCAGCAAATCCTCAAATACCTTAGAGACAGTTCTTCCCTTTCCAGCTCATGCAGAGGAGGTCACAGACCTCAGGCCATTGGCCAAGTCTTCTGCTCCTTGTCCATCTAGGATGAGGGCCAAAGCTGAGCAAGACAATTCAAATCAGCATGGAGATAATCTCTGCACATGGGATTTTTTCAGGCTGCAATGAAAGCTAAGCCCTACAAATGCCACCCAGAGTTCGTTTGGCTCTGCAGCACTCTGGTTCTTCTCGTAAGTGTAAGTTTCAACACCACAGTGGGGTTTAGAAATGTGTTTTCATATTTACTTTGTCTATTAAATAATAAGTTTGTGCTGAACAAGCCATGGGGTTTTCCTGTCCTGAAATCAGCTCCACTGGGCTGTGTAAAACCATAATGTGCTGCAGACACCTGATGGTTGCTGGTCTCCTCCCAAGAGTCCTTAGCTGGGAAGAGAGGTGCCCACGTGGTCCCTCCTGACAATGCAAAGAGAACACCAAAGCTCTCTTTGTACCTTCTCCAGTCTCTCCTCAGGAGATGCTGGTGTTTGGACCACAGACAGCATCCCTGCTATCCCATCAGTGGAAATACAGCTTGCTTCTGCCTTAACCACTTGACACACCACTGGCTTAAGAGGCAAGTTATTTTAGATCTCAGTAAGTCTGTGACTTCCTCCTGTGGAGAGAGCATCAATATCCATCTGCTTAGAACAGTGCTCCTCTGTCCTGCCCACAGCTGAGGAGCCACAGCTACCTTGCATGAAGCATCCTGCCAGTGGGCTCGAAGTGCATTTGAGCTGGGAGGGGGCAAGAACTGCCCACAGATGCCAAGTCAGAGACCTGCTGCCTTTTGCCTCCATTGCTGTGATGCAGTTTGCTGGATTTGGAGCGGATGTAGTGCCTGATACCCAGGTATGCTCCAAGCTGCCCACAGAGTGCATTTTACTTGTCCCTTGTCCTTCCCCCAAGCCAGAAGCATTGGCTGCATCCTTTTCACACTGTTCCAGACATTTTGAAGCTTCTTGTTTCAGCAGGGGTTGCTGCTGGGTTCAGCTGTACACCCTGCCTCATCTCCTTTCTTTAGCTGTAGCTCTCCATTTGTGTGCTCTCAAAACTCACCTTTTCATAGGCTCATGGTAAAACCCATGTCTTCTCTCTCCCTTCAGCCTCTGTGGTGGCAGGGCTTGATAGATATTTTGTTAAGTTTAACTTGTTGCAGAAAGAGCATGGTAGGATGGGAGAAAATGATGCCTGAGCCTCCCAAAAACCCTTACTTCCAACAGCTTCTCTCTTCCCCTGGTGGATCCCACTCCTCCAGCACTTCTTCTCCCCACTCCAGCTTCAGCCTCAGGTAAGGAATTGTCTCCAGTGAAAAAAAAGATGCCTCACTCTTCTCCTGAAACAAGGTGTATGGAGACACTAGCTTCTCTGTGACCATAGACAGAGCAAGATATCTGTGTTCTCCTCTTCCAATGCCCTCCACCTACTCTGCCTGTCCCCTGCATCCCACATGCATCAGACCACATCACACTATGCCTCTCCCCAACACTGCATCCTGCCACAGGCTCGGCCCCATTCCAGCCACACAGACCCAGCACTAGGTCCTCATCCTCAGTCCCCCAACACTTTCTCCTTAGTAAGCTCATCCCTCCTCTGAGAGCTCAGAGGCTGACCTCTCCACCCAGCCTCTCCCCCTCATAAACCTTCCTGGATGTCCCACTACCAACTTGAGATCATCATAGCAAAAACAGGACATCACCTCCAAGTCCTCTCCACCCTGCTCCAAAGGGTAAATTCATTATTTTTTTCCCATTCCCCAAACTCACAACTTTACCACCATAATCTGCTTCTTCTGTTTTCTTTGCCTTTTCTACTGGAAAATCCACCTAGGTGTCAGGAACCTTCAGCCTCAGCTATTTCAAACTCTGGGCTTCACATTTCCCAACTCTCCATCCCGGATCCAGTCCAAGCCCGGCACATGTGTAGAGCTGGTATTTTTCTCCAGCTGTTTTGACCACATCACGGTCATGTCCTTTACCAGGCAAGGACACTTCCATCACTCCCAACTATCTCATTCTCCCTCCCTGGGCATGTTCAGCCTCACCCACTGCTCCTTGCAATGCAATTAAATCACTGCGGGTGACATTAATGATGCTGATGGAGCATAAGTTAGCACTCCCATCCTTTCCCTCCCTCACACCATCAGTGAACATTACAGCAAATCCCTTTGCATATTCCTTCAGCAATGAGCACAGTAATTCTCCTGCATCTCCTTCTCTCCCTTTATTCATGTGACTTTACCAGCTGGCTGTAGGGAAGCAAGGTGATGGAGACAGTAGGAAAGAAGTTGTCTAGGACTACCAAAGAGATACTTCAAGGACAGAATGGTGTCTCACTGCATGGGCAGATAAAGAAGAGGATCACTCCTCCTTAGAGTTGCCACACCACACACATCATGCCACCTGTAATTGGGCATGATGGGCCTCACGTCAGCCTGGCACAGGAGAACCCACACTGGGGTGACCATCAGTTCCACCTGCGTTTGCTGAAGATGTCACTGGTGCCTTGGCTGTGCAGTGCGTCCTTCAGCAGCACTAGGCTGTAGCACAAGGCCATGCTGAAGGACAGACACCCAGCAGAAGCAGAGCCTTTGACAGCAGCATGATACCGTGACAACAGGAGGGCGCCCAGCCAGCGCTCCTCAGAGAGGCCTCCCAACCCTGACTGCCAAAATCCTCCTTTAAGCACAGGAAAATAAATTGTGCAACCTTCCTTGGACTGAATTGTAACACTCAACTCAATGTGGGTGAAGGGCAGAAAGGGGCAGGAGCTGGGCTGAGGATTAGGCCCTGCATCACAGCATCTAGGCTGGACCACACTAACACCTGGAGCTTGAGCAGCACCTGCACAGGGCTCTGCCTTTCTCATCCCTCACAGGTATGCCCAGGGTGTTTCTGCAGCCACCAAGCCACCAAGCTCCTTACCAGGGATCCAGAGATGCAGCCACATGCAAGTACCATCCTTGTGCCTGTGTTCAGTCCTCAGGAGCTATGATCTCTCCTAGGCTGGCTTCCAGACCTGGCAACACATTCCTTCTCCCATCCTAGATCTGACCATCAGTATTTTCTCAAGTGCATGTGCAAGGAGTGTTGCCTAGGTGAGCTCCATACCACTGTGGATCCCCAAACTGCTCTGGCAGTGCTTCAACACTAGATGTTTGGTCCAAAGGAGCTAAATGATCCACCAGGGTCCTCTCCTTGCAGCTCTTCATCACCACAAATGAAAGCACAAATTGCAAGCCTTAATTAGAGTCATTTGCTCAGCAGTGCGAAAAAAAAACCCACCCCAAGCCCCTCAGTGGCTGTTGAGCCTGTTTGTCCCTCTTGGGTCTGGTCTAGGACAGTTGCATTATCACAGCTTTGCTCCCATAATTTACATGGGCAGATAGTGATGAGACCATGGGAAACTATTTAAAGCTAAAAGAGGTGAGATTAGATTGGGTGTTAGGAAGAAATTCTTTACCCAGAGGGTTGTGAGGCTATTACAGCAAGGCTTAATAAGAAAAGGTGGGAAAATGCAATAGCCTGTCTCTTCAGGTGTCTCAGCTTCCTGAGCTGGGAGTAGCCAAACACAGCCCATGAGAAAGTCTCACCACCACCTCAAGCCCTTTCCAAAGGAAGACTATCAAGCAGGGTGGCAAAGCAGGTAACCAGCAGGTAGGTAATCTGTCTTCATTGGCAACTATACTGTAGTATAGGAACTGAAACTATGATGGCTGGTCACCTCTCACCTATCTTATCATCCCTAGGTGCCATAGGTGATCTCATAGAGCTACATAAACCACTGCCAGAATGATGTACCTGCCGTTTGCTCACCAAGTCACAGCACAATGAACTGTGACTTCTTCCCTACAGCATAATCTGAGAAGCCATCAGGCTTCTCCAGCTCCCATCCTTTGGTCTACAAGATGATTTCAACTACCTGCATGTACATCATTGTTTTGCTGGTTAAGAAACAAGATATGCACGACCCCACAACATGCCAAAGAACTGTCAGAAAAATTGCTGTGGCCAGGAAAGGATGTAGGAACCAGAAGTGCTGCTGCATCTTCCCTCATATCTACAGCTTCCACCAAAGACACCCAGGAGAGCAGCACCTGACAGCATTAAATGTATGGCCTCAAAGTCTCCAGTTTTCTAAAGGAGAGGAAGATGGTGTATAGAAGTTTATCAGCAAATAGCTTGTGAACCCAAGAATTAGAACTTTCAAAGGGGAGTTTTCAGGCTGCTTCTGAAAAAAGACAGTCCAGGCATCCTGTTGTACTGCAGAATTTCTTGTTAAGCTACTGTCCAGGAAGGAAGTTGTTGCAGAAAATTTAATGTAGCAGGGTTATAGAGGCCTTAGCTGTAAAACAAGATGTACAAAAATGATCACAGAAATATAGTATATGTTCAGAACAGAGCAGAGGGTCTAGGAACTGTGGTTACTATGCAGCTTAATTTGAAGTGTGAATAAACATGGAATTCTGGAGGAAAAGTAAAAAGGAACATCGGTATTCATGTGGCATCTCAGAATTACCAGGGGTAACAGACCTTGCACAGACAACCTCCATGAGGCCAATACAAAGTGATGGTCTGCCTGCAGCCACTTTCAAGGACACCATGAAGATCACAGAATCATAGTGTGGTTTGGGCAGGAAGGGACCTTAAAGCTCATCCAGTTCCACCCCCTGCCATGGGCAGGGACACCTTCCACTAGACCAAGTTGCCCCAAGCCCCATCCAACCTGGCCTTGAAGGGATGGGGCAGCCAAAGTTTCTCTGGACAACCACTGCATAACAATTACACTCTCAAGGGGTTTGGGACCACAAGGGAGGAGTGGGACAGACCAGACCTCCAGGATGCTGTGAAGAAAAGTGAACTTTGAGATGACCATGGGAAAAGCTAGAACAACCAAAGTAAAGAAGCACCAGTGGAAGCCCTGCAGATAGCTCATCTGAGACCTGGCCTAGGGTGAGTACTCTGCTACCTGACCAGCTGTAAAATATGCCACTATTTCATTTCCATCAAGAAACCTAGCATATCTGGGAGGGCCTCAGAGCTGAGTTAGATGCAAATTAAATCAGTCCTTTGTGACATTTTTTTTCAATAAAGTCACTTCATCATCTCAATTTTCCATGTGACATAGCTAGGAAATGTCAGACTGATAAGAAATGTCACTGGGGTTATGGTGACCTTGGAGCCCCTGCTTGGGGGAGCCTGCAGGTTCAGGAAGTCAAGGCATCAATTACTCATTGGCCTTAGACTTTTTCTTTTACCTTCTCTTGGTTAGAGAAGGCTGGTGTCTGTCACTGTACCTGTAAACCACACAAAGGTTGGAACTCAGTCCTGGTCTCCTTGGTGAGTGCCAAAGTGCAAAATCATAAGTGCCATGATAACAAAAGGCACTTATGGAATGGGAAAGCATCTTCCAACATCATGGCTGTGAGCTGCCATCCAAGGGCTTTGTCAAATGAAGGTGCTGGAGGCAACAACATACCATTTAGGGGAGCAGAGGTAAGGATGAAGATGTCTGAGGAGGCAAACAGAAATTTCAGAGCTGTCCAGGCAGAAGGCTCCAGGCAGAGGCAATGGTGGAGGTGTTGCAACCTCCATACCTTCAGTATGGAAGGTCCATACCTTCAGTATATACCCATACCTTCAGTGGCCAAACCATGTGCCAATATTCAAATCCAAACACTGATTAGTTTGACCACAACCTCCCAAAAAAAACCTCACTTCCTGCTCAACCTAAGACACCCAAGCACTGAGTTTCTCAGCCAGCATGAGCTGGAAACATCCCAGAACCAAGCAAACAGCCCAGGAAAAGTTGATCTCTTGGCTAGTGGAGACGGTGCCTGGAGAGCAGGTGAAGACAAGGTTATAGAAGCCAATTAATAGTGAGGGCAGTGGGATACAACTATTTTAAATCTTCCTGCATGGCTCTGCCACAGTTTAAGAGCAGCTCTTTGGAAGTGCCCGAGCTCTCCTAGCAGAGCAGTTTCCCAGCTGCATCCCATGCATCTTCCCATAGTGTCAACATTCTTTCACCCACATGCTTCCCCATGAAGAAAACCTCCTCGTACTATGGAGGCAAGAGCAGAAGCACCTGGTTGGGCAGATGGAAAGCAGTTGTTTCAGCACTGCTGAAGAAGTGCTCAGCCCACCAGAGATTTGGGGGGAACCCAATTCTGCCATGGGGCTGAGCACTCACAGCACACTGAGGAGGAAGCAAAGGATGAAGCACTGAGTCAGCATGGCACTGGGTGTTCCACAGGTCATCTGAGAACAAGGGCTGTTCAGGGGTGTTTTGAGCACAGTAACAGACTCTGCACATGTTTTTCCAGACAAACCCAGCTCAGGAGGGTCTGTTCTGCATCCTGATACAGCAGAGGCCCTGAGCTTAACTCTAAAGGTATAATAAAAAGCCCCTCTAACAGACAAATCCACAATGGTCCTAATGATACCAACCCCTTTTTTTTTTCCTTTGCAGTAACCAACGGAAAAGCCACCTCAAGCTGGTTTTGCTGCATCCTATTTCTGTCTCCATCTCTCACTTCCTTCTATCCAATATTACCTTCCAAATTCCTATTCTGATCCTTGGATAATTCAAACATATTGCATTGCTTTACAAACTGTGTTATTTTATCCCTTTCACCTGCCACTTTTCTTTTAGATAAACACTCATAACTCCCAACATATCACTTTAACTCATTGACTGTCACTAGAAATTGAACCAGCTGAGACTTTCACAGGGAAAATTCTTTTTTCTTCTTTTCTTCTCTGCTTTGTGTGTTAAGCCAAGCAAAATCTTACTTGCCTTAGCACTGTCTTCGTATCATTTTACTTAAACTCTGCCTAATAGTTTTACCAACTTCTGGCCCTGTTGTATCTGTCTAGGCCTCACTTGTGGTAAAGCTGTCTTAATCACAGCTCCTTGTTGAGACCTACTTATTTCTTGTCCCAGCCATCACCTCTCAGGATGTGAAGGCACTGAGCTGTGCACAGGATATGAGATTCACATACATGCACACCCCCAGTATATTTCACACCAGTTTGCCATCCTGATGCAGTGAGTACGGACAGCACCATGAGCAGGAGCTGAGCAAAACACTCCCAAACGAGAAGCATTTTCCTGATGCTCCTCCCACACCACTGCCATCACCCAAAGTCCAGGTCTGCCTCATCCTTGCTGTTGGATCTGAGGTCAAAGATGCTCCAGCATCACATCTTGCAAATCAGCAGAGTTTGGGCAAGCCACAAACAAGCCATGGTGGAGCTGGAGAATAACAAACACAGCAAGCAGAGGGGAAAAGTTGCAAGCTACAGTTCCCCTACAAACAAAAAACAGGAGCACTTCGCTCCTCATCCTCACATCCATAACCCAGGGATCCCTGTTCGGTTCTTAGTTGTACCTGCACTCCTCAGGACCCAGATCCACCTCCTGTAACCATGGGATCAGCTAAATCATCTCAAATCCTTCAAAACATCTAATCCACTCAGTCTTCCCAACCTTAGTCTGTTTTGTTTCCCCTAACTTCCTTCAGGACACAGGATCAAAGGCGGTTTTTGTTGGACTTTGCTAAAGCAGGTTTTGCTTTCGCCTGCAAAACATCCTGCTGCATATCCTACTTTGACCAAGTGCTCCTCACTGTTGGGCCACCAGAGCCAGCAGCCTGGTCCTCTGCCTCCCATGCACTACTACCATGTCCTCAGTTTGGATGCTATCCCAGTCCCAAGGGGCTACAGAAACATGTCATGTACAAGGCAGGTGAGGCGGTGTGGAGAGAAGGGACCTGAGCACAACTTTTCTGCTTCCATGAGAAGACATCTCCCAACATCTATCAGCGGATGCTGTCACCTTCTTCCAGGGCTACCTTCACCGATCTTTGGTCACCATTTTGAGGAAAAGGACCACAGCATGAAGGTCTTGTGAGGTCCCACACTAACCATGGACCTCCTGGCCTGAGCGCTCTGCCATGAAACCCACATATTGCATCACCTTCTCACCAGCACCACTCCAAACCAGATCTCAGGGTCTAACAGTAGGACCAGATGGACTACAGCTGTGTCATGAGGGATGGCTGTGGAAACAGCTCACAAATCAGGGGGTTCCCACAGCACTCTGAAAACTGCTGCTGGCTGCTTTGCCATGAGCCTCAAAAGACTGCTGGGAGGCGCCTGGGTTAACAGGGCTGCTCCACTGAGATCCTCTGGCTCAGCCAGGGTCACTGATGATCTGTGTCACAATGCTTCTCTGAGTCATCTGTTTCCTTCCAGTCACTGAAAATGGCCTCAAAGTTTGTACAGATGGTGCTTAATCCCCATTTGGACAATAGGTGTTTGGACTTTTAAAGGACAATTACTGAAGGAAAGCAGGGGCAGGGAGAGAAGGGTGGGACAGGGCACAGGCAGGATGACAAGATGCCGGCCAGCGGAGCAACAAGCCAGGCAGGGCTAAACATCCAGGAGGGATGAAGCCACAGAACAGGAATCCTGCTTTAGCCCACAGAAGCTCAAAAGCAACAGTCAATGCTAAATCTCAGAGGCGTGAGGACCAAGGGACCATGCCCACCCCAGACACCTGAGTCTGCCTGGAGTTTTCAGTCCTTGACCTGGCACAGAACCCTCTCCCCACATATTGCCCTGGGGTCAACATGCCCTGGGTCAGCAGCATGGTCATGGCTGCATGAAAGATGGTGGTAGAGTTGGTGGCCTCTTCCCAATGCCAGGATAGCACCTAGTAACACCTCCTCCTGCCCTAGTTCCCACCCAGCTCTGGGAAAGGACATCCCCTCCCACCTGGATGGACAGCTGATGCTGCAGGAAACAGTGCTGAAGCTGACCTGCTTGAAGGGGAATGACGGCATGTCCAGCCTGCAAAGGTAAATGCTCAGCAGCTCACAACCAGCATCCAGGGTTTGGGTGCTACCATGTCTGGAGGTCCCAGAAATGCTCTGTGCAACACACAGGGTGGTGCTTTCAAGGCCTCTCCACTCCTCCTTGCCTTCAGCTGTGATCATATCAAGGTGAGTGAACTCTAACACCACCCCAGCACTGAAGCTATGGCAGGGACCAGGTACAGTTGAAGGACAGGAATGGAGGAGGTCAGCTCATGCTTGAGCAAGGGAGAAGCCCTTCTGTGGGGCAAAATCCTCCTATCCCACCAGTGAGAGCACTGTGGAACTTACAAACAAGCATGAGAGCAAACCTGGGTGAGCCAATGCAGGAAGAACCAGCAGGGCTTAGCATGGGGATTTGGGGCTGGGAAAGCCTCTTGCCCATCAGTTCTCCTCTCCATCATAGAAGAGATGATGTGCAGCAGGGAAGGGGGTTGCTCTCTCTCCACCAGAAACAGAGCATCACATCTCCATACTGAGGCTCCTGAGAAAGAGGGTCACATCCAAAACACCTTCACTCCCTGAAGATTCACTGGGGCTGATGCAGCCAGGAGAGGTGAGATACCAAAGTCCTGAGAGCGCTGAGCAAAACAGCATGGGGCCAGCCTTCCTCCCCAGCCATGCCTGCTGTCCCTATCATGCATCTGTTTGTCACAGCCCCACACTTCTAAAGCAATTAGCAGCTGAATTGAATTAATTCCTAGCTTGCTGGGTCCAACACAAACAGCATAAGCTGGCCCATGCCCCACACCTCCATGCATTTTGGAGGGCCTGGGTGTGCCTGCCAAGAGCAACACAAATAACCCACTGCTTCTCCAGGTTAAGAAGCAGCCCTGGAGGACTGGAGCATGATGGCTGAGGCTGAACTCTGCTGCCGGCTTCTACACCCACAGAAAAACAGCCTCTGTTAACTGGTGGGTCAGGAGGGAGGCAAGTACAAGGGTCCATGTATGCAGTGCCTGTCCCAGGGGCCTGGGGAAGAGGCATGAGGGTGGGGGGCAGGCAGTGAGGGAACCCCGAGCCAGGGCATGGGGGTATTTCATGGAGAAGGTACTTGCAAACGGCACCTGCAGGGTGTTTATCAGCCCTGCCAAGGCTCCAGCAGCTGAAATAACAACTTGGGGAAAGGAGAAACACTGCTTGGCCCCCTTGCCCCAGCCCTGCTTGGCTAGGCACTGCTGGGATGCAGGCCAGTAGGTCACCACAAAGATCAACCCATCCCCTCTGGAGCCAGGGATGTTCCTGGGCTTGGTGACAGTCCCTGCCAGGGTTTTGGGACTCAGCCAAGACCTCCTGCTCATGTTAGAATTACTCGATGCAGCAGCGCAAGCAGGGTGGACAGGCTTTCCTGAGGCACATCGCGATTTTGGATAAAACAGGTTAAAACCAGGCCCCTCCTCTCCAGGGACATCATGTGACAATGAAGGGACCCAGGCTGCTCTCCAGGAGACTGACATCTGAGGACAGGAGGCACAATGGCAGCAAACCCTGCCCCTTGGCATGCCGGCCTGCATCAGGCCAGCTCTGCTTGGAGCCGTTTGGCACCAGGCATTGTGCAGCTGCTGCCAAGCCAAGATGCCACTCATGCATCCCCAGCAGGTCAGAGCTGCCTGTCTGATCAAGTGTGCTGAGATAGCCACAAAGTAGCAGCCAGCACACACCAGAGCTGGCACACCAGGACATGTGTTGGAAGCAGTGTGGGAGAGAAGTCGGTGGGCTTACGGTGATGCCGAAAACTGTGTCTTGCCTGGGATCAGCAGGTACTGGGGATCCCAGACGGTAACAGAGAAGCTGTGATCCCAGTGTGCCATCCTCCTCACCTTTCACTATACTGGAGCTGTACTTAGCCCACCCAGCATTCATGCCAGGACACGGCCAGGATCATGCTGCAGTCATCTGCTAGAGGAGAGATGAGAGCTATGTCATCAAGGAGTGTCCTCCAATTCACATTTCTCATGTATGGCCAGGGACAAGCCTCTCCTTCTGTGGGGTCACTTCAAGTACACTTGGACAGGCAGGGGTTTGCTCATACTCCCCAACCAGGTCCATGACCAAACAGTGGAGTAACCATGACGCCCTGAAGAGCTGGGTTCAGACAGCCCATGTGGACACGCTGCTGCTGTGTCACAGGGTCACAGTGCACACAAAAGCTCTTGGCCCACAGACACTCAGTTCTCCGCCACGAGCTGGGGTCTGTCCAGCCTGTTGCAGCGCATGGCCAGGAATTCACTCCAGTGTCCAGCCTGGCTCAGGAGATATATCCACCCACACTGTAAAATCACAGCTGCTGCCCCAAAGGGGATATGGAGAGGTCCCAAGGTCAAGCTGTTAAGCTTCCGTCTGTGTGGAGCTTTAAGCTGTCCTGTCATCCTGGCAAGGAATCCCCATGCTGGAGCACCTGGTGGCATTCAGCAAACTGCCTCAGTGCAAGCATCCCAAGGACTGGGGGTTCTAGCACCAGGAGGGCCCAAAGGCTGCCAGCAGGCACAACACAGCCCCTTTACCATCCCTGCCTAGGCCTTGGGCTCCTTCCTATGGTGCCTGTGGGTACCCAGAAGCTTCCAGCCCCATAATGCATCTGCAAAGACACAGAAGAGGAAATTGTGAAGCAACCAGGGCATAAGCTGGCAGATGGATCAGGGGTTGGAGGTTTGACAGTGGGAGAGCAAAACCACTATACCTGGCAGGACCAAGCTCTTCCTGAGCACTTACCCCAGGTAGATGGGAAGAAGAGCCGGAAAGAGGATGTGGAAAATGACAGGCCTGCTAGCCTGACCATGGGAAGAAGAGCCAGAAAGAGGATCTGGAAAATGACAGGCCTGCCAGCCTGACCATGGAGCAAATCATCTTGAGTCCTATCGCATAGCACATACAGGACAACCAAGGGATCAGACCCAGCCAACAGGGGTTTAGGAAGGGCAGGTCCTGCTTAACCAACCTTTTTTCTTTTTATGACCAGGTGACCCACCTAGGGAATGAGGGGCAGGCTGTAGATGTCTACCTGGACTTCAGCAAAGCCTTTGACATGGTCTCCAATGGCATACTCCTGGAAAAGCTGGCAGCCCACAGCTTGGACAGGTACATCGTCACTGGGGGAAGGTGAACTGGTTGACAGCCAGGCCCAGAGAGTGGTAGTGAATAGGCTGCATCCAGTTGGTAGCCAGTCACTAATGGTGTCCCCAAGGGATCAGTGCTGGGCCCAGCCCTGTTTAATATATTTACTGATGATCTGATGAGGTGATCAGGTGTACCCTCAGTAAATTCATGGACAACACCAAGTTGGGTCAAGGTGTTTATCTACTGGAGGGTAGGAAGGCCCTGCAAAGGGACCTGGACATGCTGGATAAATGGGCTGAGATCACTGGCATGAGGCTGAGTGCTGGGTCCTGCACCTTGGCCACAATAACCACATGCAGCACTACAGGCTGGGGCAGAGTAGCTGGAAAGTGGCCCAGTGGAATAGGACATGGGGGTGCTGGTCAACAGCAGCTGAATGTGAGCCAGCATGTGCCCAAGAAGGCCAAGGTGGCCAAGAAAGCCAATGACATCCTGGCCTGTATCTGGAATAGTGTGGCCAGGAGGACCAGGGAAGTGATTCTCCCCCTTTACTGGGCACTGGGAAGCCAAACCTCAAGTGCTGTGTCCAGTTCTGGGTACCTCAATTCAGAAAGGACATTGAGGGACTGGAGCAGGTCCAGAGAAGAGCAGCAAAGCTGGTGAAGGGTCTAGAGCACATGTCCTGTGAAGAGCAGCTGAGGGATCTGGCAGGGCTCGACCTGGAGAAAAGGAGGCTCAAAGGGGACCTTCTTGCTCTCTACAACTCCCTGACAGGAAGATGTAGCCAGGTGGGGGGGGTCAGGCTCTGCTCCCAGGCAACCAGCCCAGGAAGGTGGTGGAGTCACTGTCCCTGGAGGTGTTTAAGGCACTCATTGCCATGGTCCAGTTGACATGATGGTGTTCATAGGTTGGACTCAATGATCTCAGAGGTCTTTCTAACTGATCCTGTGATTCTGTGGTTCAGTGTCTTCTCAGTGTATTCCAGTGTGCGCAATGGCTGCTGCCATATCCCCAGGGTCTTATCCTCAGCAGGGGGGACAGGAGAATGAAGGAAGCCGTAAATACAAAACATGGCCGGAGATTGTCTATACAAATGCCACAGCAGTGGCAGCTTATTTTGGGAATGTTGTGTAGGCAGCTGAACTCCTAGAACATCTACCCTTCAGATTCCCACCCTTCCCATGCAAGGTCTTCAAAGACAAGGACAGAGCCAGGGACGCAGAGGAATAAACCTCTGAAAACCATGACTGAACAGAGTCTGCCCCAAACTCCAGGTCAGCTGGGACTGACCCAGCACACCATGGCAGCAGCAGTGCCACAGAGCAGACTAACCCAGCATTGCCACAGTTGCTGATAGAATTATTCCCTTGGAATTAGGGGCCCTGCTGCAACCACTGCTCAGGCTCGTGAGAGCTTAGAAAAAACAATGTTTCCATTTTGTCTTGGTTTCCCAGATGCCAGCTCCTCCCCAAAATAGAGGAGAACCTCTCAGCCAGAGATGCCAATATACAGCCAACCAGCCAGCTGGGTGTCAACCTCTGGTGTTGGCTGTGTTGGGAGTGTCTGGTCCTTCAACTTTTGACAGCATCTGTAGTGACCAAAATGATCCTTGTTGTCACTGCAGTGACATTAGGACAGATTCCTTCTGCCCATACTCATGCCTTCCAACCAGCCCTCAGGAGGGAAGCATGCAAGGAGCCAGAGCTGGCAAGCTCAGCAAGCAGATTCAAGGGCTTTTCGGATTGGACAGTGTCGAAAGACTGACAGACCCAGCGGCATACTAGAGCTCTGGTTCCCTGAGCTGTTCCCAGGAATGAAAATACAACACAGACCCTCCCACATCAGCACCCTGGTCCCAAGGCATGCCCATGGGTCACTGGAGTCAGCAGTAGCTCCTCCAGTGTCACTTGCTTTTGTGTTGCCCCCTTATTTATCCTCATTTTCCAAGACTCCAGGACCCAGTGTTGGTCTTTGGATACAAGCATCACTGATGCAAAGCTCCAGGATTGCTCAGGTACCCAGGAGAGAGCCTAGGTCTCCCCAGCTTTCTTGGTGTGCCTTGGGGATTGGTGCTGAGACAAGGGGGTCTGGCAATGCACATACAGCACACGGAGTCTCCCCTACAACTCCAGCTGTGGCAGGACCTGTAGGGTGCACCATGCTTTCCAGCACTTCCTGGATTGCTTTTCCAGCAGTTCCTAACTTCACCCAAGACAGTAATAAAAGGCATCTGGCACATTGTCCTGGTTTAACCCCAGCCAGCAGCCAAACCCCTCGCAGCCACTCGCTCACTCCCCCACCAGTGGTATTGGAGAGAGAATTTGAAGGGTAAAAGCTGGAGAACTCATGGGTTGAGATAAAGACTGTTCAATAGGGAAACCAAAAGCCACACATGCAAGCAAAGAAAACCAGAATTTATTCACTGCTTCCCATGGGCAGGCAGGCATTCAACACTTCCAGGAGAGCAGGGCCCCATCCCATGGAACAGCAACTTGGGAAGACAAGCGCCATAACTCCAAATATCCCCCCCTTCCTCCTCCTTCTCTCCAGCTTTATATACTGAGCGTGATGTCATGTGGTCTGAAATACCCCTTTGGTCAGTTTGAGTCACCTGTCCTGGCTATGCCTCCTCCCAGCCTCCCATGCACCCCCAACTTCTTCCCCAGCATGGCCTTAGGAAAAGCAGAGAAGGCCCTGGCCCTGTGTAAGCCCCACTCAGCAATAACAAAAACACCTCTATATTATCAACCCTGTGTTCAGCACAAATTCAAAACACAGTCCCACATTGGCCACTATGAGGACAGTTAACTCCATCCCAGCCAAAACTAGCACACAAAGACAAGGAGTAACATGGCTGTAGCTCAGAGGCTCAATTATCAGTACGCAAATAGATGTCCCTCCTCAGAAGCAGGGGACAGGCAAGAAATGGACTGGAAATCTGGCTTCACTCATGACACCTATGGAGAGCACAGCGGGAATAAAACCAGGGCACTGGGGCTGATTCTACCAGGCAAGGCAAAGGTGGGAGCTGGACTTACTTCCACCTCCAACACAACCACCACCTTGGCATCACTGCATCAGCAATGAACCTCTAAGTACACAAACAAGTCCTTCTACAGATTTAAAGCTGGGAAAGGGCACTGGACATCATCCTTGGCTATAATGGCATCATAGTTTGCTCCAAATGTTTTCAGCAGCTGCCATCACCCTGGAACTCCCCTCAACAGTGATGGTCAGTGCTCCATCCCCTTTCAACCCTAAAACTCTGCCTTAGAGGCAGTGTCCTGAGTCTCTGTGCTTCGGGAAGGGAGGCCACAGCCTCAGCTAACCCTCAGTAACACAGCAGGGGTGTCTGCCATTTCCTGCTCTCTTCATCAGGTTGGCCCCCCACAGGACAGGAGCAGCAGGCTGAGCAAGCAGCACCCTCAGCTCACAGTGTGTTGTGAGAAGTTTTAAATATCACAACAGTAAATTGCACCTTCTGCAGATCTGGAGCCCCCTACGCAAACTTGGTTATCTTTACAACCAAAGCTGCAATCTTCCTGAGAATGAAATCAGGTCTGTTAGAACAGGACTATTGTTTTCTAACCTAAACTGCTGTAGGTCACAGGAGGGGAGAGGAGGCAGAGATCCATGATCATCCATTGTCTGGGTGGGCTTGTTAGAAACAGTTTAACAGATTAACCCATGTTGGAGCCGGGCTGAAGCCAAGGCAGGATGAAACTAGAGGGGAGCAGAGTAAGGGGAATTGAATGAGGAGAGGTTGAGCCAGGAATCAAACTGCAGAGGCAGAGCCTGCACCATGCAGTGGGCAGGGACCCCAGGAAGGACCAGGGCAAAATGGCTTTAAACTGAAAGACAGTAGGTTTAGATAAGGCATTAGCGAGAAATTCTTCCCCATGAGGGTGGTGAAACCCTGGCACATATTGCCCAGAGAAGCTGTGGCTGTCCCATCCCTGAAAATGCTCAAGGCCAGGTTGGATGGGGAGTGGTGCAACCTGGTCTAGTAGAAGGTGTCCCTGCCCATGGCAGGGGAATGGAACAAGATGAGCTTTAAGGCCCCTTCCAGTCCAAATTAGTCAGGATTACTGTGAAAAAGCAGATGCCCATAGCACTATGTGAAGGTTTTTCTACAGCCACTGTCAAGTTCATCACTGAAGGGTGGCACAAGTACTATATGCACTCCACAGGTCCCACTAGCACTGTGGACACATCACATGGCCCAGTCCCTTCCTCTTTCCTACCAAGGTTACAAATGTATCTGAACATACACCATAGTCAGACCAGGTCGCCCCAGGCAAATCATGGCCTATTCTGTCTCCATACAGGACTGAGAAACAGGACAGGCTTGATCAGGGCACAAAGTCAAAACTCACACTTCTAAAGGCCCACCAAGGAACATAATCCCATTTCAAAGTAATACTGCTCTCTGATCATGGTAGCTAAACTCCAGTGAGACACCACAGCCAGGTTTCCAAAGGTTATTTCAGTTCCTCATCATACAGATTAAAGTCTGGAGGGATTTTCAGAGGCACCTTAGTACCTGCATCCAGCAAGTTCCTGCATTATTCAGGCATCTCAAAAGTCTCCTGCTCTGCTGCAGCAACAGCCATGTCCCCATGTTCCCTGGCCAGTATCTGTAACTGGCAGCAGCTCTTCCATGTCTCATAAAACCTTGGCAGACTCCGGCTTCATCACTCTCAGCAGACAGAAGAAGCTCCCGCTCTTTCACTGTACTGCAAAGGAAAAGTCCCAGCCTGGAAACTCAAGTGGCACCTTCTATTCACGCAAGAAAGGCAAAAGGCCCAGGAGCCAAAGCTGGGGAGAGGAACTGGTCTGCTGGCAGTGTACTCCTTCAGACAGGTTTGTCCCATCCAACTTATAGCAGTTTCTTTGACCAAAGAGGCCAACCACCCCAGGTTCACCAGGGCTAAAGACGACAGAAGACAGCACTGAAGGAACATCTACAGAGATAGGGTGTCTGGGAAGCATTCTACCCACCCTGGACCATGGAACACCCTAAGCAGGAAGGCATCCACAAGGATATCGAGTTCAGCCCCTGAATCTGCACAGGACATCCCCAACAATCTCACCCTGTGCCTGAAAGCATTGTTCAAACACTCCCGGAGCTCTGGCAGCCTTGGGGCAGTGACCATTCTCTGGCAAGCCTATTCAGTGCCCCACCACCCTCTGGGGGAAGAATGTTTTCCTAACATCCAGCCTTAACCTCCCCTGACAGAGCTTCATGCCATTCCCTCAGGACCTGGTCACCGGTCGCTGGTCACCAGGTCACCAGAGAGCAAAAATCAGCCCTTGCCCCTCCACTGCCCCTTGTGAGGAAACTGTGGACTGCAATAAGGTCTTGGATCGGGGTACCCAAGGGGGACTGTGCGCATAAAGCACTCAACGAGGACACAGTGTCAGGGCAGTCACTGAGGATATGCTTGCTTAGCAGCCAGGGAGACTCAGGAAACCCCAAACTGCTCACTATAGTCAGTGGAACAAACTATCCCACTAAATCCCCAAGCCTCTGTCCTCTTCCTCCTGGTCCTCTGTTAACCAGGGCTGGGTTCATCTGGAGGAAGCCAAAACCAACACCAGCAGCAATGGGAGCACAGCTGGATGTGGCTTGCTCAGCCGATGCTGCAGCTCTGGCACAGCTGTAAACAGCTCAGCAGTTAGTGCACGCCCCAGTATTGATGTTACACAAAGGACCTGGAAATGTAAATGACTGCACTGGACTCGCAGCCGGTGGCTGCTGGTGCAGACGGCACCAGCAAAAAGAAATCCAACTCCTCTTGGCACTGGAGCCAAGGACTGGGCTGGCCAGGAACGAGCAAAGCCTTTACATGTTTGCCATCTAGTGGGCTGGGAACAACCTGACATGAGCTGTCCTGAGACAGCTGGAACTCACCTCTGCCTGGGGCACGGCAGTGCCCCCGTTCAGCCCCGTGATGCTCTGCAGTGCAGGCAAGACAGTGAGGTGGACCAGCACCTTGCAAAGCATCCTGCCGATGAGAGCCCAGCTCTGGGAGAACATGGCTGGAGACAACATCCATCAGGGCAAGAGGGCTGTGCTTATGTGGTGAGAGCCCAAAAATACACCCCAGGCAGCCAGGGTGGTGCTGTCACAGCCAACACCACAAGCTGGGTGGGAGTGGGATCTGCTGAAGGGCAGGAAGGCCCTGCAGAGGTATCAGGACTTGATGGGCCGAGGCCAACTGCACAAGGCCAAGTGCCAGGTCCTGAACTCGGGTCACACCAAACCCAGGCAGTGCTCCAGGCATGCAGAAAAGTCTGGAAAGCTGCTGGGCAGAAAAGGACCTGGAGGTGCCGAAGATGAGCCAGTGTGTGCCCAGGCGGGCAAGAGGCCAATGGCAAAGCAGGACCAGGGAAGTGACTGTTCCTCTGTGCTGCGCATGACAGGAAAGACACTGGTGAGGCCCCACCTCAAATCCTGGGGTCAATTCTGGGCTCCTCATGACAGGAAAGATATTGAGGGGCTGGAGCATGTCCAGAGAAGGGAATGGAGCTGGGAAAGAGCCTGGGACACCAGGAGCAGCTGAGGGAGCTGGGGGGGTCTCATCTGGAGAAAAGGAGCTCAGGGGTGGTGCAGTCATCCTGCACGAGACAGGAAAATGGAAAACTACCAACCCAAATGCTGGATTTGATCCCAAGTAAAGCCCCATGACCAGAGGAGGGGACCCCATGATGAGGTTGTCTGCACAGGCCCCAGCAACGCATGTGCTGAGCAGCAGAGAGAAATTCCAGATTATTTCCTGCAGCCAACTCCATCTCCACCTGTTCGCCCACTGCACAAAAGTGACAAATTCCCATGTTATCCAAACACATCCCAAATCAGTGATCAGTAAATCAAATAAGGAAAGAGGAAGATGCTGTGCAAAACATTTTCAGGTTTATTTTAAAGAGGCTTTAGCTATCAGCCAGCACCTTTTTGTTTGCCCTCGTTTGCCATAGGAGACTTATTTTTCTTCAGTTTTCCCTTTTTCATTATTTCAAAGGAAGTAAAAAAAAGCCCGCAGCCTCACAGCATCCCTGGAGCTTGGCTACCACCACCAGAATCCGTGCAGAAGCCCAGATTTATCTGCCCGAGGCAAAACATACAGCCAGCCAGCCAGTTAGCCTCACTAGAGCTTGGTGGGCTCATTTTTTTTGTCCTGAAATCCAAAAAAACACTCCAGCCCTGCAAATACCATGCCTGTACCAATACTTACCTGGTTTACTGCTGGAGCTCTGCTCCTGGTGCAGATGAGCTCGGAATCACAGCTTCATGGAAAAGGCTTTTTCCTTGCACTTCAGAGGCAGATCCCTGGAAAGCTGCAAGTTACTGGTGCGCACTTCTGTGAGCTGATGTGAACAGAGGCAACACAGGACAAGACTGTCCTGCCCACAGTAAACCCCAACAGCGACTAAAGGGTTCCATGTCATATCAGCTGTGCTCACAAATCTCTGATTCGCTCTATAGGAGCCACTGAGCTCCAGTTCCTGTCACATAGCAATCCTGGAAAACTGAGCGGACCTTATCTTCCACCAGGATCCAACCCCAGACAGTCATGGCTGAATCAACATTCATTACCTCACTCTTTGCTGGCTCAAGAGACTCCAGCTCTGAAGTAGGGTTAAATGCCTCCAGGGACCTGGACAAGCTGTGGCTGCCCCATTCCTGGAAGTGTTCAAGGCCAGGTTGGACAGGAGAAACCTGGTTTAGTGGAAGGTATTCCTGTCCCTGGCAGAGGATTGGAACTAAATTATCTTTAAGGTTTCATCAAACCCAAACAATTTTAGGATTCTATGATCTGCCGTAACAACCCCCTCAGTTCCCGAGTATCCCCTGCCATGAACAGTGACCTCACCAGCCACCTACATATCCCAGCACTGTCACCACCAGGAATGAAGCCAGGGATGCTGTGCTCCAGAGTGGGCTGCCAAAGTCTCTTAAAACCACGTGTTGGATAAAAGCAGAGAACAACCACACGGCCCCATCACAGCCGCCCCAGCCCATCACCCTGCTCTCCTGCCTCTGCCTGTTCTGCTTTCCAAGAAACAAATTGGCTTCTCCTCTGCAGTAGAACCACTTAGACATGGCCAGATCCCAGAGCTCACCAGGCTCACAGGAACCAAGCCTCCTGGCTGCCAGGACGATGCCTCAGTAGTTTCTGAAAGTGATGCCCAGTTCAGAGTCTCCACAAGAGAAGGGAATAAGCTAGAGCAGGTTTCCAGGACAAGTCTTTTTCATGCTCTAAGTTCCCACATATATCCAAGCATCTTCTGTGGACTCAGCACAGTCCTGCACCTCTGCAGCACAGACAGGCTGGAAGGAAGGAGTTGGTTGCATTGCCAGGCCATGGCTGAGGGGGCTGAAACACTCCTTGAGGTCCAAAGCAGTCACTTACCTTGCCTGGAAGACATCAGGTCTCAACTCTTGCAAGCTTCCAATCATTTGAGTTTTGCCCCCACTAGCCTCAGCTGCATTTAAAGGGAATTGCCTCTCACCCTACACTGACCCTGGGATATAAGGAAGGTCCACAGCCCAGAATGGCACAGGCAGGTGACAGACAGCCTCAGAAACCATCAAGGAGGAGCCCACCCTGCTACGAGCTCTGAGAAGTGTGCAGCATTGTGCTAGCATCTCCAGTATGCCTTGGATAGCCAACAGTGAAAGGTAGGGGGGAGGAGATTTGGGAAACACATGATCCAAGCCAGGACTAGCTGCAGATCAGGAGCACAGGGCTTTCTGACGGTTCCCACCTGATGGGAAGAACACCATCAAACCAGCAGAGAACAATGAAGGAGGGGGAAATATACCCATGGGCTTCACTGCTGGCAAGGGAACCTCTGCTCCAATCTGATCCTCCCAAAACATTCAGGAAGGGCCAAGAGGTGTGTTTCTCCTGGGGTAAGCTCCCTCCAGCTGTAACTATGTCATTGGGAGCACAGGGAGGTTGTCACAGCTATGCATGAGACAGCAGCCTACACCTAGGTCCTATACTAAATTCAAGAAAGACGTATGCAGCATTCTGTGTCTGACACCCCCATCCTTCCAGAGCTGGGTCTTGGATTAAGTAACCAACCTTCCCCCACTGTGGAAAGAAATCCTCTCTCCTCCCCATGCAATTACAGGCAGACTTTGGTGAACACCATCACCCCAAAATAAGCAATGCTAACCATACACAGTATGTGTCCAACTCTGGATAGGATTTCCAGGGATGCACAGACAGGACCAGTACATCCCTTGTATTACGGGGTTTAGGCTTCTCCCTCACACACTGAAAACACCATTTACACAGTCACTTCAGGCTGAGAGTTACAGCACAAAGAGTCACAGGGGGAGGTGAGCAGATGCACATACACTGCCCCTGTGCGCAGGCAGTCACCCCAGGCTGCCCTACACAACCTTCAGCAGGGTCCTGATTTATTCAAACCAAGCAAGAGCTGGAAGTTCAAAACTAAAAGTATTTTCACACATACATCAAGACTAAAGGTTAGGAACTCATTATGCATCTAGTTTAATTTTATGTAGTTTATTCCAGCACTAATACTGATGGCAAGAGATTAAAGGTGATGGCAAATCTGTGCTTCATAGCTCAAGCCCATTTTTCACCAGAGCCCATGAAGACACCTCCTGTAGAGACTTCAATCTTCGTCTTCCTGCTTCAGAACTCCACCCCCTCACCTTGGAACATGAGGCCAACTCCCATGCAGGAATCAAACTGTATGACCCTTACAGTCAATTTGTTTAGCACCTCATCAGGCTTTATTAGCAGCACCAGAACCCAGGCATCACTGCAGGTCACTCAGGAGGCCCGGATGGCTGCTTGAGTCGAGCCAACCACGTCCCACCCTGCAGGGTAGCTCAGCTCTGGAAGGTCCCGTTGGCCGCGGAGGCTCTCACAAGCATGTGACGCCAGGAATATGGGCCAAATTCCAATTTCAGCCCTTCTGTCGCAAACCACCAGAGGGCAGCTGGAAACGCACCACAGACAAGCACACAACGTGAAATGTTCCACTGCCGAGCATTCCCCTTGCCCAGATACTGCACCACAGGAACTGAAAAGAGCCCAGCATACACACTGCCCTCCAGGGGCCAGGAGCTGCCCTCCCATCTATGCCTCAGGGAAGCCTTCTGCCAAGTGCCAGGGACCTGACAGAAAACATTGCACAGGGCCTGTGTTCAGCTGGTCCTTAGCTCACAGGGCTCACATTGACAATTCAAGCCAAAAACCTCCCTGGCATAAGTTAGTAAATTCACTAACTTCCAGGGACCACTGTGTAAGGAGGTGATCAGATAAATATACTCCCTTGCTTACTCTGACGCTCTTCCAAAGCTGAGCAGCAGGCAGAGGGTAGCAGCATCAGGATGGGTCTAAAAAAATACACAGAAGTCCAGATGCAGATCAGGATTTCCCCTGTCCCTCATCCAAGCTCCTCCATCTCTTCTACAGTAAATTTATTTTACATTCAGGCTTTTTTCCTAAACCCATGATAAGCTGTATTTTCATCTCACCTCACTGTAGCAAGGAATTGGTAGGTCAGCACCAGCTTCCAAAGGAAAAAGAGGGAGGAGCCGTGGACTTGCTGGTATGTTTGTGGCAGGGCAGCAGGATCTCTAGCTAAGATAATCTTGTTGTTGAGCTCCAGCCTGAACCAATGCTCCCAGGTTCTTGTGCAATCCCGGACAAGTCATTTAGGGCAGAAGTTCAGAGAGAGCTTCAGCCAACTCCTGGATCATGGTTGCTTTTTTCCCAGGCTCAATTTCAGGAATTGATTCAGCCCATGAAAGGGACAGATCACCAATGGAACCAAGGTGACAAAATAGTAGAAATTCACAAGTGCATTTCAGTAGCTAGAACTTGTTTATTTATAGTTTAATCAGTTCAGGATTATTCTTTTCAGGTTTTGAAGCAGTAATTTCCTCTGTCGTGCTTGATCTTAAAGAGCAACAATACTGAGGAATGTTCTTCAGAGGATGCAGAATGTGGGCAGCCAGGGGAAGCAAAGTAAGACACCTTCCAAGCACCCAGAAGCACCCCATGGAAAAGAGTCAGACAGGAAGAGAGAGAAGAAGCTGGTTAACACAAGATAAGGCAGCAGGAAGGCTGGGTCAGGTCAGTGCTGGCAATGCTCTTGCAATTACCACTCAGAGTCTGGTTTTAAAAGGAGGCAGCTGCTGCCATCTGCAAATCGAGACCTAGATGGTGGCCAAGTACCAGAGGACACTGCTGTCTTTTGGGAACATGACAAAAACATTGGTCTGTTTTTAGCTGTGTGCAGAAGCAAGCAGCAGAGGCAGCAGGAGCAGATCCACCAAGCAAAACCAACCCAAGAGCAACATTGTGATTTTGGGAGCCCTTCAAGCTCCCTCCAGTCAGGCCCCAATGACCCAAATTCCATTCTCTACCGATACATTTCACCTAGTGCAAATCTCAGTAGCACACTCCAAAACCACTGTAGGATGTGAAATAGAGCACATAAAGGACAGAAAACTCAGGAGATTTTACATCAATCCAGTGTAACACTAAAGCAGCTCCACAGCTGCATTCTGTCAAATCTCCTTTTTGAGAGCTCCTTAGGACAGGAAGGGCAGACACACATAATCGAGGCAGAGACAGTGAAGCACAAAGGGAACCATCCCAGGTCAGATGAACTAACACAATCCTCAGAAAGCCCTTCAACGCCACAGTCAACAGCTAACTGGGGGTGTATGACAGGTTTGTGTAATGCCATGAAACCAACTGATCAGAAGCCTGGGTGACTCAGTTGTGTTGGGGAAGATGCCATTGCTCCTGAAAGCTCTTCTCTCAGAGGTCCTATCAAATGTGCCCATCTCTCCTTACTTGATACCTTCCCCATACTTTAATTAGGGCCACACTATGTATAATGCCCAGCACATTACTGGGAAGGAGATGAGAGGATTGAAGAACACAGCTGACCAAAGAAGCTGCCTTTTGGGAAAGTTGCAGAGCACAGCCTGTCTCACTGATCTCCCAAACACTTCAGTAGAGATGACCCTCACTGCATCTGATGTTCAACATTTCTTCCATGGCATAACAGTTTCCCATTGCCCCACAGGGAAACAGGCAAGGGAGAGCAAGAAAAGGCTCATGACTCCAACATGATAGTAGAGCACAGGAAAGCTTAGAGAGAAAAAACGGCCACCAGTTTAATACAATCTTAGCACCAGTCAGCATTACAGCAGCCATGCAGAGTCTATGTCTGCACCAGAAGGTACAGAAACAGCAGGATTAGCTGAATCATCTTATACACAGTGGAAAATTTCCACATACCATCTAAATCAGCAAGGGAGGGACTGAGCTTAGGCTCTGCTTAAAATTATCTTCTGCTCAGGAAAGCAACTGCTGTCCTGGAGCACTCTTCCCAAAAGCAATCAACCTTGGAGTCCAGTGTCTTGGTTTGGATTTCAGGTGCAAGTATGTCCCCTACAAGAGGCAAGGTGTTTCTCCACATTAACTACTTCTGTATTTAGTCCTCAATTTCCATATGTCAACTCCATTGACAACAGCACAGTGGGAAAACAAACTGATTCATGCTGTTTGTCACCACAGTACACAGGAGTTTACCTGTCACAGCTGTGGGCATGCTCCCACCTACTCCCTAACCCTCTACAGCAGATTTGCTCTCCTACCTTCTACCTTGCACTCTTTTTGGTATTAGCTTGACCCTGAAAAACAGGGTCCACTAGTTCATCAGGAAAATATTGTGCAAGATGTCACATTTCCATGCAATGAATGTAACTGTCTCCCTGTACAGGAGCTGATGGAACTGATGTGAAGGATGTGTGGGAACACACAGCCCAGACAAGGAAAAGAGATGATTCCTGCTTCAGAGACAACAACCAGCTGATCAAGTGCCACTTACTTTGAGTAGCCAACAGAAGCAAGAACCTGATTAATATTAGGAACTAGTGGTTCACAATGAGAGCCAACCAAAACCCTCAAATTACAAACTTAATCCTTGTGCAGGAAGAAGTGGTGCTTATATGAATAACCCAAAAATTTTAATAAGAAATTGCAGTGTCCCAGCCAATAAAACACAAAGCTGCTCTTCAGCCTCCATGCAGCCCTCAGCCCAAGCCCAATACAATTCTCAGGCATCTTCCCATCAGAGATGTTTGGCTCTTTACACAGGATCCCAATAGCACATGTAAGGCCAAGTTGTACAGGGCTTGGAGCTATCAAGTCCAGTGGAAGGTGGCCCTGCCCATGGGAGGGGATGGAATGAGATGGGTTTTCAGGTCCCTTCAAACCCAAACCAGTTTGGGATTCTGGGATTTTATGTAGCAGCTGGTTAAGCAGCCAGTCCAAACCTCATGTCCTATTTGTGCGCGTGAGCTGCTGTAGGTACCTCAGCAGCCCTCACAGGTGAGAGGACAACAGCCATTAGCCACAAGTACATCTGCAGAAGCAAATCCTCTGTCAGTAATGTGAGGAATTCCCAGCTCACACTACAGACTGGTTTGCCATTCTAGGACAAAAAAAGTGCCACACATTGCCACCTGCCTCCAACCTCTGTACTCTCAAACCCACTAGCTGAAAGTGGCAGTTCCAGAAGGGGAAGCAAGTGGTGGATTTGCCTGCTTTTGACAGTTTTTCATGCTTTCATATGGAAAGGAAGACAGTCACCACAGAGCTCACTCGAGAACCTGGCAAGAGAGAGCACATCTCACACACCTAGCCTCAGGCAAACCTCTCCACCACACTCCAGAAAAAAACCAGGCATAGTGTGAAACAGCATGAGAGCTGTTTGAGCTTGTTTAATCAGTCACAGGCCTGGGACAGCTATATCCTAGCAGATCCAGGGAGCTATCAGACTTCTGCAAAGCTAATGCAACACTAGGAAGAAGGAAACAGCACCACTCCTTGAAAAGTATATTGTTCCATCATCTAACACCTCCTGGATTCCCTCCAGAGCCAAGTTTAACCTTGTGGCCTTGATTCAACAGAACAGACTTTATTGCTTGGCCAAAAGAACCAGCACGGATCACTGCCATGAAGATATATGTAGAGGGACCACTTATCAACATATCTAAGACAGAAAAGGCTTGACAGGGTAACCCTGAAGAAGTCATAAGGGTTCTCCCTCCACTCCAAAGGCAGTTTCCTGTAGGCAGTCCCTTGGTCTTGCTGCTGGCTTTAGACATAGGAATTAGGATTAGCTGTTACAAGGTGAATAAACTGTAAGAACAGCCACCAAAACATACCAGCATAACCTTCTCCAGGAAGCCCAGAGTTCCAGCCAAACCTCCCCATACAAGGCAGCAATTAAAACTGAATTGCAAAGTTGAACAACAGCACTAATCACTATGAAAAGTGAAAAAATACACATTTTACACTAAGATTTGGGATTAGAGTACCCAAAAATCAGCTTCTTAAAAGAAAAGTGAGGTTCTTTCTAATGTGTTTTAATAATAGAAGTTATTGTCAACAGTGTAAGACTTCACTATTCTTCTCGAGCATGAACAAAAAAGTGTGATGAAGTGTATGCAGTTTTGGGATAGCCTAAAGGGACAAATGATGTCATACCTTTCTGCTATCTGCCCATGAGCAGGGAACAACAGGAAATTTCTTGACAGAAGAAGTTCAGGAACCCAATAAGCCCCAAAAGCCAGCTTTTACTATTTGGGAGCATGCACACTGAGTATTTCTTTGTTTAAGAACTACCGAACCCTCTTCTTCATGGGGTCTGACAGCAAAGATGCTGCATTAAAGATTAGAGTGATTTTGACAGGACTGAGGCCAGAAGCAGACTGACAAGGATTAAACATTAAGGAAAGACCCGAGCTAGCTCAAAAGGAGGAGAGGGGGGCTCACAAGGGATAAAAGCCATATTTACAAGTCCTTCACACTCAGGAGAAAGGCAAAGAAAATAACTACCCTCAGGCAGGCTTGTGAAGATACTTTAATACATCTGAAAAGAATGCATATACAAAGAACTTAGACATGAAAAAGCATTGGTTCAACACTAATGAGTCTACAAGAAATTGAAATTGTGGAAGATGGAGAAGATTCCCTAAGTCTTAAAATTTTTTGAATTTGCAAACCAAAATATATTTTTGGTAAAATCCTTATGACACTGCAGATGGTCTATGTAGAGACACTGCACATGATCCTCAGGGGTCTGAGCCCCTCTTACAGGTTCAAGGTTAGTCATGAGCAAAATGCAGAAAAAGGGATTCCCTCAACTGGTCCCAATATGGTGTCACACCAAACACCAGAAGCCCCTCCCTGCACTTCTTTTCAACTGACACAGGTCTATCATCTTTCCACCTTTCCCTGAAGGATGCCAAGCCATCCAGCAAGAGATGCACCATCAGAGCCAGCTCCAAAACCCATTGTAGCACATCCCAGGTCCCTTCAGGGTGTCCAAGCAGCAGTGTATGTGCTGGTCATTGTAAGCGTTTCTCTAATACTTAAGGATTGGCAGAAGGTAGATTCATTAAAAGCCAACTGACCCAGCTAGGCGTGCTTCCAAAGGCGCAGTTATTTCTTCAGCACGAGCCAAAAGATTACGATGGCAAAGATTAAGGAAGAGACCGGCAAGTTAGTCTCAAGTCTGATGGTGCATCCAGAGAAAATCATTCTCCTGTTCCTAAGGCTTTGTAGCTTAGAGGATGGGGTATAAATTTATTACCTGCACAGTTAAAAAGCCAGGGCAAAAAGATACAAGGCAACTTCAGAGACTACGTATTTTCTACAGTCCTTCTTAGAGGAGCACCAGCTTGGGACATTTTGCTTTCCTGACTAAAGTCTGCTCATACCCAGGCTGCTGGAGGCTGCAGAACAGCCCTACGAGGTCTAGAAACCAGAATCAAGTCTTGCCACACCGGCGTAAGGGGCAAGACTTCAGTTAAACAGCCTAAAATTAGTCTGTTATAGAAAAAGTCATTGAGCATGCCTTGATGTTAAACAAAAAAAATTAGAAACACTAAACAAAATAAAAAAACTAGTAATGATCAGTGTCTTCTGATAATACATAATTACTCAAAATTAACTAGTTTAAGTGAATTGAGGGGGCACTGGGGAATAAACACTAACATTCTCATCTCACACAGGGATCGTGTGGGGGAGATGGGAGTGCAGGGCATTTGTCATTATTGCAAAAACAAATTTTGAAATTTGTATCTTTAGTTTGATTTTAACATTGCTTTTAGTATGACATCAAACACCAGCTTTGCAGAAGGGGCTGTGGAGGGACGTTCATAGCAGCACACACCTGCGAGTCTTCTTCGGCTCCGGGGGCTCCAGGGCAGCCAATATCGCTTCGTCAAATACATTCTTTAGGCCTTTCTGAAAAGGGGCAAAGAGAGAAAGGGGCAGTCTCATTTTTGAGTTTTCACACAAACAAAACCCCAGAAAGCCAAGTGGCAGCCACACCCCTCTAAGGACACATGGAGATTTGCCATCCCTAAAGCCTGCCTGCCCAGCGAGGCTCTGTACCACTGCTCTCAGCAGCTTCTAAGCAGAGTATTTCATTTTCAGAACAAGAAAACTAAACCCCAGAGAGCAGACCAGTGTGCTTCACAAGCACACATGTGCACCAAAGTAATTTCCTTAAGGCAACTTCTATGAGTAACTGGCTATTCATATTTCACATGCTAATGACAAAGTAGAAAGTGCTGCATTCAGATGGAAGAACTCAACCTGGAGTACGCCTCCAACAACACACCCCCGCGTGTCAGTGGAGGAGAGACAAGGTAAGTATGCAATTATAACCTTTCCCAGTACATGCTCTGGTTGGGCATCCAGCCCTGAACACCACAGGGTTAGAAGCAGCCAGGCAGAGCCCAGAAGCTGCCATGGTAGCAGAGAAGTCAAGTTGGGAGGAGTACAGAGGGGTACCATACACTCTGATAAGGATTAAACTGGAGCCAGGAAATGCAACTTGAATAAAGTTTCATCAGTCATTTATACAAACAACTGCAATTTTTAATTTCAAAATTTAAAGACAAGCTACAATTGATGTTTTTTCCTTAAAACAATAAAAATCAGAAGCACGATAGTAAGCAGCAGCTTTACATCTTACAGTAACAGGCTTTAAGGATCTATTATTGAAATGAAGAGCTCTACCACGTTAGTGAAAGCAAAAATTTTAACAGTTCATAAAGCAGTAGCAAGTACATCAATATTTCCTTCCCCCCAAGGACTGACAGATACTCCACTAAAGCACAGACAGCCAAAGCAACAGCAAACATCTCACTGCACACAGGAGAAGCAGAAAACCTTTCACTTTACAGCATCATTTGCAGATCACCAGTTCAGGTACTTTTGTCATGCAAATACAGTTAAGAGTCACAAGTAGAAATGGAAAACACACGCATTGTTTCTTCCAGTTGGATTCAGGAAGATCAAACATCATCTCTTATTTTTTTGGTCGTTCTTTAAATAACAAAGTAACCAAATCCTTTCCCCCAACAGCCTGAATTATAAAGCTAGCCACACCTGGCAACCCAAGCAACAGGGAGTTAAGCGAGTCCAGTTCACGTTCCACAGTCACAATGTTTTACTAAAGATCTCAAGTACTGTTTTCAGTCCAAGAGCTAATACAGAGGTTGCTCTAAGATGGCAAGCAGGCACAACAGCTTTCAATCAAGGTGGTTTGATTCATTTTTAACCAGGTTTCTACAGTAGTGGGACAGAGGAAGCAGCAGCAAGAGGGGAAGAAGAAAGTTTAGAATATACAGCACTTCCTTTTGGGCTGAGTTTCCGGAGGCTCGAGGGCAGCTAGGATAGCCTCATCAAACACATTCTTCAGACCTCTCTACAAGACAGAGGGGAGGAGAAAAAACAGCAGCCAGGTTAGAGGATTAGAGAAAAACAAGCAGATACAAAGAGCATTCAGGAGCAGGCTGAATTCACAGAGGCAGTAAACAGATTTACTTTGCAAAAAAACAAAGTAGATCCCAGGAGAAAATCTCATTTAGATAACCCAGAAGTCAATGACAGAGACAGAACATGTGACAAGCCAAGTCGGACAAAATCAACACTCAGAAAGGCAGAGGCACAAACACAGCAAGAACATGGGGGAGGGGGCCACACAAATGGTGATGGTTTCCACTCCACTGCTGTACTACACTAAGGGAGTTTACAGGGGAATAAATCAAGCACACAGCAGCTTGCCCCAGCAGGGGGACCCAAAAGGTCAGTTAAACCTTTTGCCATCACCCACTGTGGATAAGTGAACACCTCGGATGCACAGACTATCTCTCCCAACTCCCCAGGTCCAGAGCAAAGACTCCAAACAACTCCTCTGCTTTGTGAATTCAGCCCCTGAATAACTGATGGTCTCCAAGTGGCTGGGAACGCACATTCTGGGATGGAAGCAGGACCACCCTCCTGGTAAGACATCATCACTGGCAGTCACTAACTCTCAGTCTTTAGAAGTGATGCAATACCTTACCAGTGCTACTCTGACACTGGGAGCCAGCATGGAAATGGTGCATTTCAGTTATTCAGTTTAGTTGCCAAAGCAAGT
The DNA here is from genome assembly GCA_013400635.1 of Hypocryptadius cinnamomeus. Lineage (NCBI taxonomy): Eukaryota > Metazoa > Chordata > Aves > Passeriformes > Zosteropidae > Hypocryptadius > Hypocryptadius cinnamomeus. The sequence goes on from VYZP01025692.1 coordinate 119,206, forward strand.
GTAACCACAGAAAGACAGGAACAGCTTTATGAGTGCAACAATTGGGAACCAACACCAGAAAAGCAGTCACAGAGCTGCAGGACTCTGCAGGGGTTATACTGGAGCACGGAGTATGCGCTGCATTTGCCATAAGCACAACAGGAACAGTGCAGGGCGCTACCACTCCCACCCAACTCTGCCAAGTTACACACCACACCAGAAGTGAAACCTGGCTCAGTTTAGGCTAACTGGACTCGCCTAAATCTACTGTCATGAGTGCACCCTTCAAAAATTCAGGAGAACTGCTTTATGACAGCTGAAGGCAAAGAGAAAAGCTTCAATTACATCCTGTAAACAACTGCAAAACTTAGATTTCTTTTAAGGTCATTCAAATGTAACTGGTTTCTCCCTTACAGGTTATACTGGATATATCCCTTTTAGAAGGTCTTTAATCATATTTTACTGATGCACATACATGGGAGATATCTCTAAGGCAGTGCCGTCTGGAAGCATTTAAGGCCATCACATAACATGCAAGATTATACTCGAAAGAACAATTGTTTAAGGGAACTACAATGTACATTCTGTACATCCTCCCCAGCAATTTTTCTTTTTCTTTAAGTGAGTTGCAACTCAGGCTCACAAAAGAGCTAAAGACTTCCAATAAGTAATGCCTCTGAAGTCTAAAATTTGAAGTCTAAAATTAAAAAGTCTAAATTAAATTTCTCAGTGAGAATAAGGCTGTAGCATAAAATCAATTATGTACTGTCAGACAGATTAAGAACCCAGGCAGGGCAAGAGTCAAGAAAACAATTTTACTTAAATTCTCCTATTCAGGGACTCCTCTTATTTTTGTATCACTTGTGAGAAATTTGTCGAGCAGTGCGGAATTTGGGATTTGTTTTGAAGGACCTAGCAAAAAAGGGAAGAGGATTAAAAAAAGGACTGGGACAAAACTGCTGTGAAAATGGACCAGGGTTAAAAGCCTGGATGACCAAGAGTAACAACATGAAGGGAAGAAACTGTGTTCAATACCACAGGCACACAGGCCTATTAAAATCATGACTTTTGTGTTACTTTTGTGAAACAGGCAGAGATCAGGCTTCCTCTGTTTATGGACAGCTTAAAGCATTTTATATATCTGTGTCAAAACTGGCAACCCACCATCAAGAGGAAAACCAAACCAAATTCAGCATTCTCTCTGGTGTGAGGTACTAGGATTGGGCTTCAGAAAGTCCACACACTTGTACCCAAGAGCAACAGAAGTAACAATCACTGTAGTTGCAATCTGTCAGTCACCCTTTCCTAAACAGCAAAGGCTTACATACAGTGGCACTGGGCCATTTTGTAAAGAAAGGCTGGAGACAGACACTGCAAATGCCTTCATCACAAAAAGGGATTCCACAATCTGAAGAAAGGGGGATAGAACTGGCTCTCCAACAGAGCAGCTATCCAAACTTGGGGAGAAGATACTCTGTCTTTACAGAAAAATCTCAAAAACTCAGCCTCTCATGACTCACACAGTACAAAAACAAATAATGCCAGTTCTGTGATTCTATGAGTATTTGCTACTGTGGTGTCAAAGTAATTCATAAATTAGTTGGGAAGAAAAAAACCACCCTGGACTGCTGAAGTGAACTGCACAGATAGCATCCAAGGCAAAGAGAGACTGAATACCCAGGTGAGTCTCACTTCACCTGAAATCAGCTACTATAGCATTGCCTTGCAGGTAGGAAAATAACCCTCCAGGCCAGGGAAGCAGCTGCCTTCTGTGTTCAGCAAGCTGCCAGTGAGATCACTGCAGGAGCTTGACACAATCCTTCGCAGATCAGTTACACTGCTGTTCACCAGCTACTGATGACAGACCCAGGGAAAAAGTGTTTTATGAGTCAACAACTAATGAAGGGAGAAGAATGGAGCAGATGTATACCAACTAGTTGTCCAGGTGAGAAGGCTTCAGGTTAACTTCTAACTCCTAAAATCATCACTTGGTATACAAGCACTAACGCTCTGGAAGAAAACTCAGGCTGAGCTTCCAAGTGCATAAAGTTGTTCACTGCAACAGATACAGATTAGTCTATCTGGAAATAGAAAGAATGGATAAACACTGACTTTTTTTTTCATATCAACTCTTGCTCTGGTAATTCTAAGTGATTCCATGCAATTTGAGCAGACACAAGCTCAAGCCCAAAGCAAGTCCAAAGCTACAGAGGGAAAGGGTCTCAGAGAGCAATACAGGACAAAGGCCCTGGCAGGTATTTACCCAACTAGCAGGTTCTACAACCTAGTTAGCAGCAACATTCAGGGTGTGCCAGACACCATCTAAAACAGTATTTTGGGGCTGAACAGATCCAAGAAAAACTACAGCATAAGCATAAACAGCCCTCAGCTCGCCTGTGGGCAGTTCAGAAGCATGGCCAAGACCACCTTTTGATCAGGGATTCCCAGGATGAACAGCAGCATGCCTCACCACACCACTTCCAGTGACAGTGTCCTGCACAACTCCAGCAAAGCCACTTCCTTCACAGGAGACACCCAGGCAAATCTTTGTTAAAAAAGCCTGAGGATTTTAAATGGAAGAATAAACATGCAGTCTGGGAAAATGGGGCAAGATAAGTAGAACTTCAGGATTTGTGAAGTTTGGTAATAGTTTTGTGCTCAAGGAGATGAATGCACAACGTAACTGGAAAGAGCAAGGGGCTTGATATTGATACCGTGCACCCCTGGTCCCATGCACATCAGAGAGGAACAAATTCTTTACAGACCAGCATTAAGGAAATTGTTCAAAGTGTTATAGTCAATTCTGCAAGAGTAAGAACCTAGCATTAAGTTCCCAGAGCATCCAAAGTCAAGGCAACAGGTCACCTAGCCAGAAAACGGCTCCTACTCTAGTATTCCTAACTGAAATGGAAAAGATAATTAAGCTTCTTGCTCTCAAATCAGCTACTTCAGTTGGCTTTTGACTCACATTCACAAGTTCGAAACATGATGTAAGAACTGTCTTAAGAACTATTTAACTGTTACTTTCTGTTTTAACAGAACTTCGATCTGAAGGAAGGACACAGGAAACAGCTCACCACCAGTTGCACAGGAAGAGAAGGCAGCTCTCAACTATGAAGGTTTCCAGTCTTCAAAGTACCAGCGTTAACTTTAATGAGAGGCATTTTTTTTCCTTTGCCTGCTTGTTTCAGCAGTGATGTGCACTCTGTCCCAACCCAATTATTGTCCATAATGTACCTTCTAAGTTTTCAACAGTTATTTTTCTCCAGCACAGAAGCAAACACAGTAAGAACATCCTCCTCCATCACCCACACTAGGCCTAAACCACACAGGCTGATTTTCTTTGTACCACTGCCAACTCTCTGTGCTTTAGAACAACATGACAAAGAGGAAGTTACACTGTAAATAGCAGAAACAGAGCTTACACCCCTTCACATCCACACTGAGTTGTTTTACCCTAGAACTGAAAAAAAGTATGGAATAAAAGCAAGCAAAAATGGTCAAAGACCAACCCTTACCTGCGTAAGTGCAGAGCATTCCACGTATTTTACAGCCTTCAGGTCCCGGGCCAGCTTTTCAGCAGTCTCTGGAGTTATGGGCTTCTGCTTGTTCTTGGCAAGTTTCTCAATAGTTGAAGGATCATCTCTTAAATCAATCTGGGTGCCAACAAGCAGAAAAGGAGTCTTTGGACAGTGGTGAGTAATTTCAGGTACCCACTAAAGACAGAAGAGACACAGCATTTGTTACTAACCACCTAAGATAACTCCTGACATACTTCAGCAGCTCCATTTTCATGCAGAGTTCAACCAACCTTTTCTTTCACATTTTCAAATGAAGAAGGAGAGACCACTGAAAAACAGACCAGAAATACATCTGTCTGTGGATAGCTGAGGGGTCGTAATCTATCATAGTCTTCCTGACCTAGAGAGGAGGAAATTAACACTGTATTAGACTCAGACGACAAAATCCTGCCCTTTGCAGGGAGTCAGAATGCACATTTCATCACAATAACATGGCTGTGATTAATCCTAACTCTTAAGCAAAAAGCCAAGCATACAGTGAACTCAAACATTTGAAAAATCTATGTTTCAAATCCAGAATTCATTCAGTTGCTATGTAACAGTGAGCTGCTGAAAGTCACAGGAAAGCTGGGAAGCCTCCAATACATTTTGAGATCAAACACCCTTGGACTGCATAAGACTCTCTTCAGTTATAAAGGAAAGTAGCAGAAAGTCGATCCAGTTATAGATGAGGTCCTCTAGTCCATTCATGATAAGTATTACGCCATCAAATTTCACTACCCTGCAAAAAAAACCCTGCTCTTTGGAGGGGAGAAAAAAATAGTTTTGCTCACAGGAATGTTCTGACTTATGCTGTGAGCACTCAGTGAAGTGTCTCTAGGCATGAGGAGGAGAATGTTGCTGGTACACATGACTGTGGCCAGGCCACCCAGCAGTATTCCCCTAAAACATCACCGAAGTCCCAGCATGGGCTGTGCTTTGGAAGAATCCAGCCTCCTCCCTTTGAGTCCCTATGGGCACGCAGTCTCTGCAAGGCACCACTACCACTGATCCACCAGCCTGACTGTCCAATTTCATTCTTAAACCTCCTCCTGCCCAATTCAGCAGCACTGCTTTTAAAAACCCAATTTGGCACTGAAGCCGCTGCACTTACCAGCAATGAAATCTGAAAATTTGTTTAAAATGTCTCAGATTCCAACTAATGCTGCCTCACTCATCATACAGGACAAAGACCTACAAGATCCTGAAGGAGCCGACACAACTGCCAGCACACCTCAATGGAGAAGACCCCATAGTTTGAAGATGGAAATCTAGACAGCCCGTCCTGTCTGCTGTGCTTGGCTGGACACAGAGGAGTGAGCACTGACCAGAACCATAGTCTCAGAATGGTTTGGGGTGGAAAGAACCTTGAAGCTTATCTCATTTCAAAACCCTCTGCCATGGGCAGGGACACCTTCCAGTAGATCAGGTTGCTCCAAGCCCCGGCCAACTGGCTTTCAACACTTCCAGGGATCCAGGGCCAGCCACAGCCTTCTCTGGGCAACCTGTGCCATCACCTCAACATCCTCACAAGGAATAATTTCTTCCTAGCATCTAATCTAAATCTAAAATATCTTGCTGCAATTAACAGACTACTCCAAAAGTCTGTCTTCCAAGTACAAGCTCAAAACAAAGACTTGGGTATTAATCTGAGAACTAGCAATACAGGCTTCATGCATCCCTAAATTTTGTCACCTGTGCTGGCAGCTATTTAGAAAAAGCAGGCAACCATTAAGAACAAATACTTTCCCCTCAGCAGTCCAGCTCTGGAAAGAAAGCATTTACATTCACAAGGGCACAGAGTCACCTACATGCATTAAAGTAATTTGGTAACTTCTCAAAATTACTAGCTGGATCACTGCTCCTGTTGATAACAGAAAATGTGCATAACTACACACACTTCTCAGAGGTCTGAACCCTCAGCCAGAAAACAGGCAGAGAAGGACCCAACACAGCTCCCCACAAAAGGACCGTCCAATGCTAGAATTGCTGTAGGACCACCAAGATCCCTAAGCAGACCTCACAACATGCATCAGGAAGGAGTCTCTGTTTTCCACCTAAATCCTCATCCATGAACTAGGGAGCTTACAACAAGAGGAACACAAATCACATTTGGGAGGAGAACATGTAGAACTAAGTGAAGCCATGCTGAAGAATACATTCAGTACAGACAGCTCAAGGTACAGATGCAGTGCCAGCTGCAGGTTGAGCTCTGGGTGTCTGGGAGCCCCAGAGGAGCTGGCACGGACCCTCTGCACAACAAAGGGCCTGGGGACCTGTGGTACAGCCAGCTGATGCACATTCAGAGATACAGCAGGAGCCAAGGACTCAGCTGGAAGCTCCCAGACTTTTGAACACACACTGTGAGGGATATAAAAGCTCACAGTTTGCTTTGTTCAGGGTCTCCTCCCAGAGGCACTAGCTCAAGCTGTTATATTGGTTTTGCACCACAATTAAATTTTAAGGCTCTGGATGCCTGAGACATCTATGGAATACCTATGGGGGCCGAGGCAGTAAGGAGACCTTGTCTGACTGCGAAGTGTGGTACACATTGAGAATCAAGCGAGGCTCCATTGGGTCACTGGAGTTGCCACTATGAACAGGCTTCAGTCCCAGCTCAAGTGGTGAAGTGTGACCAGATGGCCAAAAGGAAAGTTTCTTTAACAGCTACAGGGTTTAACTGGAAACCTAAGATCGTTTCATTAATCAAATTAGACACTAATGATGCATGTAAGAACACAGTTGGAAACAGATTAAATTATATCAGACAATTTTAGGTGAAAGCTTATGAACTAAGCTCTCTAGAAGAGCTCTTTTGAAGAAGAGTTTACAATACCAGCTGCTGCCACATCACTTCAGTATTATTAGGCAGTAGGGACTGAGTATCCAGCAGATGAACCGTTTCTACCGTTTCTTGGTAACTTTTCACACATGCAAAGCAATGTTTAGCTGTTTCATCACTGAATATTTCTCCAGCCTAAAACTGAGATGCAGCTTAAACAAGAAGCCAGGAGATTTTTAATTTTTAAAAGCAAGCAGTGAGAGGGCTTATGAAATCTACACCCTGACTTCATCCACATTAAGGATGCTGAGACGTACACACATTTAAGAGGTTCTAATAGTAGTCATTCTATCTTGACAGAATCAAGAGAGATTTTCCCCTTCTATTAAAAAAAAAAAAGCTCAACAAAAAAACCTCAACTGTATGTCTTCACATTCAACATCACCTCAGGTAAATCTTGGTCAAGTACAATGACACAAGCACTTGGTTTCTCACCTGCAGTATCAAAGAGGCCAAGAGTGTAAGGCTCTCCTCCAATCATCACTGTTACAGCATAGTTATCGAAAACCTGGCAATAAAAGAGACACATGTTTAAAGGAGACATGACTAAGCCATCTCTCAAACCATCATCCTACCCACCTTGCCAGAGCACCACTGATTTGAACAAGAGACGCCTCTACAGGAAAACAGAACCATCAGGCTTACAGTGCTATTACCACTAATACCATTAACAGAACAATTCCATATGGAATAGGGATACTCCAGCTGTTTCCATGACATACTCAAGCAAAGGCATATAAGGTACACCACTGCATAATACATAGCAAAAACCACTGAGCAAAACACTTACAACAGTGTTTGCCTGTTACTGCAAGGAGGTTTCCCACACTGCCACAGAAGTTCCAAACTTCAACCTTAGTCTGATACAGTAAACACATCCTCACAAGGACAGAACAGGTAAAGTCAGCCCTGCCCTTCAAGGGCACACAGTGATAGGGCCGCATCTCATAGTACCTAAATCCTCTGAAGTCCATATTTCTGAATATCTAGGGAACTCTATTATTATAGAGTCCATCCTTTCAAGAGAGATTTATCCTCCATCTTTGAAGGAAGCAGTATCTGGTAAAAAATCAGTCTGTGTCAAATCCAACCTAAAAGGAGAGTCTGGCTCCAGATACCAAGTTGTATCACCTTTGCAACAGCACCTGGCACAACAGTAGTACCCTCCAGGATGCTGCACAGATTAAAACCAGTACTACCCAGTGTTTCACCCACTAAGTGGTTTACAGTACAACTGAGCACAAGGGCCTACCCAAAAGCTCAACTCCAACACCCACCCATTCAGGAGAGCACTGTCTGAGGTCAGCATGCTTCATTCCAATAACAATGTTATCTTCAGAACCACAACAGACAGTATTGCAGAAACTACCTTTGGTAAAAGATCCTCCCCACCGCAAAAAAAAAAACAAAACCCACCACCTGTCCCTGCAAGTTGCTGCATGGTCAGTTGGGGCCAGTCAGGATCTCCAATTATGAGGAAATTCTGCTCCCTCACAGAACTGCAACCTGAGCAGCTCTCACAGCTGAAGTAAATCCCAACAGGAAAGATGTCAGCAGCCACCTCAAAGGTTTTTCATGGAAGTAAGCAGGGAGGAATGTGGAAAACAAGTAGTCACATGCATCTGTTGTTAATATAGTAAGAGCTTAGGTCCTTGGGGGGGAAAAAAAAAACCAACAAAAATTGAGGAAAGAGCAGTGCGACTGCACTTCAAAGCTGTACTCTCCAGAGTTCAGATGTCTCCTTCCCACCTGACTGCCCTGGTAAAAGACCTAACGCTATCCTAATTTTTTCAGCTTTTCACTACTTACGATGACTGAGAAAGCAACTATGGCCACTGCACACTGCATATCCCCAGAACATCATCTAGAAGCAGAAATCCACTTCTCACACTATTTTGAATTAGCACATTCAAGATTTTAAAGCACTGCAAGAGACATCACCACTCGTCCCCACTACCTGCAACCCAATCCACCACACACTGCACCAGGTTTGCCTTATTGAACACACAAGAAAGTATCTAGCTCCGAATCACACCTTGAGGCTGAGGGAGGGTAGAAAGTATTTCACAGGGCACATTTAACATCCCATGAGTGTACTGCTTCAAGACCCCAAAAGACAAATCAGGATGACGACTCCTCTGTTCCTAGGAACAGAACAAGGAACTAGAGTGATGAAGGTCAGAGCATTTCCTCTTCCACATGTCAGAAGATGGTCAGCAGCTAAATCCCCCAGCAATATCCCCCCATTTTTGTTCAGCTACCACCTGTAGCTGCCCTTTCAGGCAATTAGCATGTCTCCTTTCTAATATTTTTTTTTATTTTTAAAGCTCCCTATCTGCAAAATGGGATTTTTAAATTTCAATACTTTTGTTAAGGTACAGCTTCTATTGAAATGTTTGGGGTAAAGCCCTAAGAAGGCAGGGTTATGAGGCTGGCCTTCACAGAAACCAGGCAACCACAGTCTCACAGTTGAGACAATTCACAGAAAATTTCATCCTCAGTTGTGCCAAAACGGCTAAAAAACAGAGCCCAAAGCAGTTCCTGCCAATGCCGCACAGCCCACTGCAGTAAATGGCATGAGCTCTCATGGGACAGGACTCGCACTTGAGCTGTCACAACCCAAACACTGCCAGTGCCTTTCCAAAGACGTGCCCCTCACTGCCTTGATTTTTGAGAATGGCAACAATGTCAAAAACCTACAGGTAACAAATTATGTGCAGTACCACCATGAAACCCATCTTCCACTGGGAAATATCCTCCATGAAGAGAAAGGATTGCAAAATCCTTTGCTAACTGAACAGAACTATCTATCGGTCTGAAATGATGTGCTCTCCATCCATACTGTGGCCAGGCCACTGCACAAGAACGGAAGTATCTGTTCTGTTTCTCCATCCATTTATTGCTAAAAGCATTAGCTGGAATATCAGAGGTTACGTACCCGTTTCCAGAGTCTGAAGTATGCCTCTAGGCTGTTCACAGAATTAGGAATGGGCCTCTGATATCCCCAGAACAGCGAGCTTCTCAAGCCATGAAGTTCAGAGGTAAATAACATTTTGGAAACATGAGGCAGATTTAAAAGGCACTACAGAGAAGCCTTAGCACACTTAGAACACACTTTGCTGGCAACCAACTTTTTAGCATGTTTTCCACATTCCTTGCTAGCAGAGATTTACAGCTAGTACTACTGTGTGCAGGACAGGAGACCAACTTGAAGGCTTTCAAAACCTACATTTTAAGATTATAACATTTTTCAGCTTAATCACTT
>VYZP01025693.1:0-32893 GCA_013400635.1 Hypocryptadius cinnamomeus
TGCAAAAGCTTCATACCTTCTTGTTATCATCCTAATGCAAAAGCTTCATACCTTCTTGATGATTTCTCATAGGCAGCTCCTCCCAGTACTGACTCCTTCTTCACAGCACAGCCAACAAACTCCATCTAACTTCTCGACCAGCCAACTTACTCTTTTACAATACCCATCCTAATTGGTTCTAGCTGTGGCCTGTTAAGGGCAGGCCTGTTCCTAATGCTTGATAATTAGTACAGCTGTAAGCCCTTAGGGGTGAGATTACCTTCATTACTACCTCTATGCTCCTACATTCCATCCATCCACACATATCTGTATCTGTATGTACATAGTTCTCCTGGCATCCATATGTGGATCACTGGAACACTTCTGAGGCAAAGTATATTTTTACATCTTTTGTTTCTCAGGAGAACCATAAGGGGTTCCATAATTTCATGATTTTGCTAAAGACAGTCCCCAGTTTGCTCTTGCAGAATACTTCTTTCTCCCTAACCCACCTCCCAAACCCTCTTCAGTTTGCTTTCAGAGTAAGGAGGCACCTCCCACTTTAGCCAGGAATGAGGTGCCTGAAGTGCTCTATTCCATTCCCCTCTCTGCCTCCATCCAGGCAAGATGCCCCCCATGCTCAGGGATATGCAATAGCCCACACCAAGCTAAATGCATTTAATTCATCTGCTCTCTGAAAACCACTTCTCCCATGCTTCCTGTCTTAGTTGAAAGTAAGTGGGTTAATTCCTGTTGCAATATATTTGAACCAGATGTACTTTTATTTTTCCCCCACAGCCAGAAAGAAATGGGGAATTGCAAAGTTTTCCTTTGCCTTTGAAGGAAAATCTACAATTTGGTTATTGAGTCAGCTCCAGATCTCACATAAAAACACCTTGGCATCCAATTCCTCCTCTACTGTATTGCACTTGCATGTTCTCCTTTGGCATTTATGGGGGCCTCAACACAATATATCTGTTAGAAATATTCCCAGTGCATAACTCTCTAAATAAAGTAGGAAGAAGATTACAGCCTGGTTAGCACACCAGAATTTTATGTCAGGAACACTAGTAGCCAAATTACCTGCCTTTGCTACTGAAAACCTCTTCAGGAGACGAGTCAGCTAACAGTACTAGCAGAAAAGTCTAAGGAATGTATCAATGCACATCGAGATTTAGGAAAAACAACAGCAGAGAGATCTGTTCTGCTAGCACCGCTAATAAATAAGGTATTAAATCGCTAAGATTTCAATTACAAGGGAAGAATGTGGCTAACCAAATAAAAGCAGGAGGAATTGAAATAAGAAGTAGGTTAAAGATTAATATTCTGGGTTCAGAACAAAAGGATGCTCTTTTGTGGCACTGTGCTTATGCCTCTGAATGTAAACATTGTTCCGAGAACCATTTTTTCTTTGCCCAATCTTTAAAGGGTAATAAATTAGACCTTGGACAGCCATACAAGCTGCTACTAGATGTGAATGTGAATGTGTCTGTAGAAAAGGCTGACTTTCAATCAAAGTCTATTGAAAGAATAGTTGGATTTTCTAAAGAAGCATGTTGTGCCTATTAACCAACTTACAAAAGGGGCCATTTTCTTGATTTATGTTTGGTTGCTATAGAGATCTTGCAGTACAGACTGGCAGGTGAAGCTCCCATTTAACAATCTCACAGGTTTTTCTTAGCTGTACTCAGAGGACACAGAGCTACAGTAGGTAAAAACCACCACACAAGCATAGCATATCTGTCAAACTTAAAGATCAGATTTAAGGCTTTTCAAGAATTTATCGGGAATACAGTACAGTTATTACACAATCTTTGCCCACAAATGGTTTACACCCTGAAAAATCTTATTGCAGCAAGCTGCTCCAGCTCTGTTGGGTTTTGTCACTGATCCACTTCTTATTCAGCAGGTAATTACGTGTGAACAGGATTCCAGCACTTCGCAGGGTTGTCATTTATTTGTGGGATTTTTTGCAAAACATACAACACATTTACAAGGAAGAACCTTTGCTCTGCAACCACTGATGCCAATGTGTGCAGGGAGGTGTCAACTAAAATGGTGGTGGTAATAATAATAATATTAATAATAATAATAATCCTCTTGTCATGAAACTCAAAAAACCCAAAGAACATGCTACTGAGAAACAACATATCATGTTGCAGTCACATGAAATACTTCTGCATGTCAATAGGTCACAGGCAACTCAAGACCTGGACTTTAAATTGTTATTTTATAAGACCAAGTCTTCTGCCTAAACTCTGACAATAGGCAGCTATGTGGAAGCTAGCGTCATGGAAGAGGAAATTATCAACCTATGCAGTGCTCCAAACTGCAGAGAAAAAATTGCAAAACTGCATGGCAGTATATGCTTCAAGACAAAACCAAACAAAACCAAATCAAATGAATACGTAGGATGCCAGTCTTTCCTTAGTTGCATCTTGGCATGGACAGATACAGTATCAAATATACAAAACTGAAAAAATATTTTCTTTGAAAAAGAAAAAAGAATCAGAAATATTATTCTTACTGTCTTTAACACAAGAAAAAAACCCCACAACAATTATTTCTATGTGACTCCTCGATTCAACAAGGAATTTTCATTGGCTGTCCTTATTGAAAAGGAAATCTGGAATTCACAAACCAGTGATTTAATCAAATTAACACATTTTGAAAAAGGCTGTGCCTCAAAGCTTCCTTACCTATCAGTATCTTCCACCATACTACTAAAATTCTTAAAGAAATGGCGGGGAACAAGGAAAATGAGAAATTAAAGTATTTTGGCTCCCTGTCATTTTACAGAAGTAGTACAAGCTGATAGGGGTGCTTTGGCAGAGCCAGTCCCACAGCTCCCCTTACCACGATCTCTCTACTCACAGCCCATGCTCCTTAACCAGCAACTCCCCACTCTTTCCAGGAGAAATGACCAGTTTTCCTTCTCTACCTTGCACAAACCCATCATGCTCACTAGGCTCACCCAGGCAGAACCAAGCTGCACTCATCACCAATGAAAAATTCCAAAACTGTCTTTTTTTTTTTTTTTAAGGTATTGCTTGAAGTTGCTCCTAAGGAGGCCTGAGATTTCAGCTCCTGAGGTGTATTTAGTGTCTGCAGAACAAAGATGATTCTAGGGGGCATCAAACATCTGGAGCCACCAATGGCTGAGAAGGCAGCAGCACAGCATGAGATGGATGTAGGTGAAGTAACTTCCATGTGCAAAGGCAGCTTAAGCCAAAGCTTATGAACACAGAGAGGTGAGAGTCATAGATGGCATTGAAAGGTGTAAGAGAATAAATGGCTACCTCTTGCTGAGGTATGTCTCTCCAGAGGCAGATGACTTGGGGGTTGAGGTTGGTCTGACCTTGTACAGCTGAAGTTAATGAAATGGAGCTTTGCCACCAAGTTGAAGAGGGCAGGATGGAGGCATGGGCAGGAGGAACTCTGACGTCAGGCACCCAGAATTCAGCCTCTCCAGAAATGAACTTCCCTTTCTAACCCCCTGTCAGAGCAGAAAGCTGCAAAAGCTTGCTTATGGTTAAAAGGGGGAGGGGAGGATAATTGCAGTAATCTTCAAAGGATTTGTTTTAATTTTTGCTGAAAGGACAGCAAGTCTTTCGTTGTTTGAACATATGGCTTTTGGGGAGAGGGCTCCGAGTTATTTCATTACTGCTCTTTTTTGAAATTTTGCTGATTATCAGGAACAAATACGGCCTTAACACCAGAGCTGTGATGAAGAGAGATGACTTTCTTGTAAAGCTCCTCGTTGTTTGCATCCTAGTAATTATTCAGCAAATGGATTCCACCTGTTGTACTTCACCCAGCACATACAGATGGGACTGAAATATATCCTGGATTTATATTTTATTTGGACTAACAAAGCCAGGATTTGAATTCAAGGGGCAGTGAAGGAACTAAGAATGTTCTGCATCAGAGACTTGGAAAAAGAAATACAGTGCTTTGGCTGTGGCCCTTCTGCTCAGATTATCTCCAAATACTTTACACAGTGACTCCTCCTAAGGAAAGCAGGAGCGATCAAATCCATTATACTCTGCTGCTGAACTCTGTATCAGGCCTCCTTCTTGATACATTTCTGTAACTTCCTGTAATTTATTTTTTACATTAAAATCACTGGCAATATTTTGACCATTTCCTGCTTTAATTCCAAACTATGATGAAGGCAGATTTGACTGCTAAAACAGTATTACACAATATCTGTCATCCAGATTGGACAGTAACTTATTAGACCGTGTTTTATTGAGAGCCTGCATGTCGGCATTTTGTTTTTATACCTTGCATGTGTTTTTAGTGTTGAACTTGGCTTTTCCATGAATCTTATAAACACAAAAAGCACAAAGACTGAAATGCAGTCCCTGCTGAAGTAATAGGATTTTTGTCACTGATGTCCACAGGGTAGGATTTCAACCCAGATTACTAACAGATTTGGGTTTTTAACAAAAATTTCAATTTGTATCTCTCCAATGTACACCTTTTGACTGGAGAGGTCAGGGAGGAAAAAAAATCAAGAAGAAATACTACTATTAAAATCACATTCTAGACAACATCCCTGTGGATGTGCATGCCCACCCACATCTGGAAGAGCTGCTGAGACCACATAGAGTCACACAAGGTCTGACATCCCAACTAAGAGAACACCAGTTTTAGACCTGAGATCTCTAAATCCCTGAGGATACATCCAATATCTTAGAGGTTCTAAACAGTGTAGACAAAGAACACTTAATTCCAATCCCCAAAATACATTTTCTACCTTCTGTTACTCTACAGGATACAGTATTCTAGATTTTGGTCTTCAATACACATACGTAAGGTATATATAAGCTAACACAAAAGGGTGGCAATATCCATGTGGAAAGGTGCTGCATCATATAGTAAATTAATTTACTGAACACATCCCCTCCCTTTTGCTTGGTAACTTTTGGTCTTTTTCAGTTTCAATGGAATTAAGGTCCTTTCTAAAGCTGTGCATTGTAACTCCATGAAAAGCAATAAGGGTAGGGAAAAAGGCCACTTTCTCCCCCTCTACGCAGAAAGGGACAGCTCAGAGAATCTAGCTTCTCTGTTGTGGAAGTTTAACAACTACCTTCAGCTCCACCACTGAGCACTAAAGGTTTGGTGTGCCCACTAGTTAAAACTTGAAGGTTGTAACATCAACCCTTGTAAGAGAAAAGTTCTAAGGTCATTTCAAAAGGCGTTTTGTTGTTTAATAAGCATTCCCCCTCACTCTGCAGGAGCAGGATTTTGGGAGAAAAGTCACAATAAAACTTAAAGCCCTCCAAAAGATTCTTAAATAGCTTTTCTATAACCCATATGGCATATAAATGAATATAGAATAGTGTTGTGTAACAAGTTTATTGGCATACAGTTGGTATGGCCAGATTACTTGTCCTTTTAGTGTGTAACCTTAGACTGCAGCCATCTTAAATGCTTGCTGATAAATCTTAAACGTACCAGTCTGTGGTGCGTCATTTGTTCTTCATACATAACAATTCTCTTGGAGTATGTAAGTAGATATTTACATATAAAATTCTGATGGGGCACAAAGGATTCGATTAATGCATTCCTTTGTAAACCCACCAAGCCCACTATGTTTTCCATCACTGATAAAACCTCTAAGCTTTTAAACTCATAAATGCATTTTAACAATTGTTAAGCTGCTGTTATGGCCTGTGAACGTTCCTGGTCTAGTAACAATGGAAACTGGAGTTTTATGTTTATCTTCAGGCCAGGACGGATGGAGGCAGCAACAGTATATGCTTTCCTAAACTGACCTGCTAATGACCTGAATCCTGCCCTGAGGGGTTAGTGTCCCTTGGAGTAAGAGGATATTTAGCTCTGATGCCTGCTCAACCTACTCATTTAAAAGAAATTGCCTCATCCAAGCTAAGGGGTTTAGATCCTATTCTCCAAAATTAATCATTCATGCATGTTATTTCAGAAACATAGATGCTAGTTATGAAAAATACATCATTAAAACCTGAGCAGCCTTGTACAGCAAAAATTAATATGACCAATGCTAAATGTTGAAGAAAACTTCAGTACCAGAAAGACTTGATAAAAGAGTTTGACTGCTTATTCCTTTCAATAGTCCAACTTCAGTGCATCTGTTTAGTGCATCAGCTATTCTTGTGTCTCTGCTGAGCCAAGGCCATCCAGGGATACCAAGTTCTTCACTGGCTACCTTCCTCCCTTAGAAGGAGGGAGCAAGCAGTTTGGATTAAATAGTGACTTTGTTCACTCTTCAGATAAAACTGATCTGTCTTGAACTTATAATGAATTCAACTATGCTAAATAATTACTTTGCTTTATCATATGCATGTGCATTTCACATGTTTCTGATCAAGATCAGAGACAGAAAAGGGCACAGGATGGTTATTTCCATTACATCCTCTCACACATCTGGAGATTATTGAAACAGTGTTCCAGAAGGATTGTATAGTTTGGGAAACCCCAAGATGTTTTGAGCACTTACAAATCCAAACATGCAGCCTCATCAAGCAATACCAAAATACCACACTCTCTAATTTTCTTCATTATCACAGAGTAATGATGTGACCAGGTCTCCTGCTTCCTGGAGTCTGTGCTCTCTTCTTTATCTCTGTGTACATCTGCCACTCACTGTTGTCCAAATTCAGAGTAGTACTTGCTAGTATTCTATTACAGGTTTTCGTTGAATGCTAATCCCCTGGGAATCTGGCATCCCAGTTCAGACCAAATCCTGTTCATGCACATGCTCAAAACAAGAACCCAGTTTACCATTTTGCAGAAACATCAACAATAAGAACTAAAGCTACAATAAAATTGCATGTTTATTTCAGTTTCTCAGCAGAATTCCCATCCAGACAAAATCACCAGCCTGAAACAGTCACAAAAAAGTTTGCTGAAATTTTGCATCTAAATTATTTCAATGTCTCGGCAAAAATTGTCCCTCTCCAATTCCCCTTCCACTCCCTCAACCCCCTCCAATGGAAGATAATAGGTTTGTATTTTAAACATTAACTTTCAGGTAAATTCTGCTCTGCAGATCTAAATATTACTTCCTTGGGATATTCCACAGCTCCATAAGCAGCATTTGTCTTCTTCAGTGTGTAGAAAAATAAAAATAAAAATAAAAGTAGTACCACACACATGGCTATGTGTAAATCTACCAGACATCATATATAAGTATAGAACAGTATTTAGCAGTAAAACCTTCCTGAAGATTTTACAGTAATTTCCTTGCTCCTAGAAAACTTCTCAAACTTGCAGTCTCAACTGCCTCTGAAACCAAATTCAGTGACTCCCAGAAAGTTCATTTAAAGAAACTATTTGCTACTGCACATGAAAAGCATGCTACCTACCAATTGCTCTATGCCTGTATGGACAACGAGTACTAATAAATAAAAGTATTTGAGGAGATCAAAGCTTTTTCTTTACAACTTTGCTTACTTGAACATATACCAGGCATGGAGCTAGGTTATCCCAACAGCTGGAATGAGGGCCAAACCAGAGCACCTGAAGCTTTCCAGCAGGATGCACCTAATGCTCCTGCACCAATGGGGGAAACAACCCCTCGTCTCCTCACAGATAGACAATGTTTCTGCCTTACTGACTTCCACCACCCACCACCTACTCCCATCTATCTCTCCTATCCTATCTGCTCTGACTGATTCAGAAATGGGTGCAGCCTGGGCCCTCCAGGGCTGCTGAGAGCCATGACCTGCAGCCTCGGGTGCTGAGCAGAAATGGGAACATACCTGGGCACCCCTACAGCACTGCAGACAACAACAACTCGCAAGCTGTTGTTCAAAGCCCTCACCAGCCAAAGGCCTGCAGGCAGCAGTTCTGGAAATACGCCCAGGCAGGTGGCCTGCACCTCTTGGTATGAGGTTGGAGATCCCAAGGTGGTTGGTGACCTTTATCCTGGCAGCTCCAGCCCAGGGATGTTGCAGGGCATGATCGGCGCCAGTACGTACCCGCCCCTGGATCCAGGTGCACTGTTAACAAAACTGTCTTTCCCACAGAGCCTGCAGAACAATACATTTTATATTCTAATGAAGTAATTATTAAAATAGGTAATTATTGAAATAACCGCATCAACTCCCAGTCATTAAAATCCTCCTAAACAGAACTGCATGATGGCTTAGGCTATTAGAAAGCTTGGCAGCCACCCAACGCCTACAATAGCTTCTAATTAATTGATCTCACCTCTAATCTGCTATTGTTAGCCTAGTGCTGATCATTTGTTTGGCCTACAGATCCTATTGCCCCTTTCATTTGATTGTATTTGTTACTGTACCCTCTCTATCTCTTTCAATTAAGCACAGGTTAAGTGGTTCAACCGCAAGAGAATAGGAGATAATGGCACCAATCAAAGTAATCTCTTTAATTTGCTAAATGGATTACAGGGAAACCCCAGCCAAAGTGAAGTCATAGCTGGTGGCCTTCACTTGAACTATACACAAAGAGTATCTAATTATTAACCCACCACATGCCAAACTTTACAGATGTCCAATAAAACAACACAGCAGTCCTGTACTTGTGGGGTTGCTCTCATTACAGGGTTTTCCACTGTAACATTACTTTTTCTTCAAAATCCTCGTGTCAGTGTCTTTCCAAGCACACCATACGCTGCACTTTCAAGTGCAACATATCTAGATATAACAATCAAAACACTGCACTGCATACCAGTCAAGGGAGTGGATTTATAATCTCTTTAAGGACATGCTCATGGTAGAGTTCATTTTTCATATTTGTACTATAAATGCAAATGCAGCTTTGCAGCTAGTATTGCTTCTGCTGACTGGAGAAGTTTTAATAGTAAATAAGCTTTGTCCTTAAACTGGCAAGTGGGTTTCTTCCCCCTCTCCTCTTTCCTCTGAAGTGTTTTTGAGCAAGCTGTCTGGCAACAGAGCTTCACACCCAGTACTTTGGCTGTACGTGTCCTTGGCTAATCAGTCAGGCAGTGAATTCAAGAATGTGAGCTGCATGAGACAGAGGATCATTTCCTTGCAGTGACAAGGAGAGTGGGGCATCAGAAACAAAAAAAGGTAGGAGGGGACAACAAGATTTCATGCCAAATGAAACTGAGCTTGTTGGAGAAGCAGAATTTCTTAGGAGCAGCTGGATCTCTGCCTTTTCATAATAAAATGTTTTTATTAGTGACAAAACAGAGATTACTAAGTACAAATCTACTGCTCCTGGCAGAATTCAACTTGCATCAGATGATGGACCAGTGAAACAGGATATGGTATCATTTTGCACTTCCATTTTGCCTGTGGTTGGATGCTTTCAAATAGAATGATTACATTGGCCTCGAGCAGAACATCTAAGTGAAATCTGCATATTAACTTAAAGGAAAGTGAGCTATATGGAGAAATAATAACCTATATTCCAAGCTGGATGACTTCAAATCCTACAAATAGTCCACTAAAATGGAACAGATCTTGTATTTTCCAAACCTGACACCTGGCCCACAAGAGAGCACTTATTTCTAACATTCACTGCAGTTGTCTTGTAAAGTCAAGAGCTACAGTTTTGATTTCTGATTTAGCTTTTTTGCATCCTCACTTGTTTGGGCACCAGAGCTTCTATACTGGGATTGTCAGCTTTACAGAGTTTTGTGATGGTGCGGTTCCAGCTTGTTTCCATGCAATACAGGCATGAACAAAGAAATTATATATATACATCTCCAAATTTCCAGCAACACTCCCAGCACAGCATGCCTCTGTTCCAACGAGATGTCATATTTCATAACATGTTTTTGTTTGCATGGTAACTGGCCAGTAACTTGGCATTCTTCTGCCGTTCTGTGTTTCTACACCAGTTCAAGCACTAACTGCTTAAAGCTGAGCACATACTTCCTGCATTATTGAATTAGCAACTACATACACACACTGTAAACTTCAGCAAAGTCCTTGCAGCAACTGCTTGTATAGCAGGCATGGTTCCACAGGAAAATCACAGCTGACTCCAGGTTTGTCACCCACAGTCACCTAAAGGTACATACACAAGGAACCTGCTTGCTCTGAATATGTTGAGCATTTGGGAAAAAAAAAAAAAAAGTTCTTTCTGGGTGCAGTTTGGGCAACAGGGTGAAATACTTTTCTTTTTCCACTCCCCGACCTCAGCCTCACTAGAAAATGCCCTGCTTACTATGCCCTGGTTTGAGGCACCCAGAACATCTCCATAGGCTGATTGCACTCATCTAGCCAGCAAAAACAGGGGCTGTTCTCCACAGGATGCAGAATGTGGTCTGGCTCACTGGAGAAGCGCTGCAGCACCAGCAGCTGCAACCAGCAGGGACTGGGAACCAGCCTGGGGGACAGGATGCCTCTGCCACCCTGTCATCTGCCACTTGTCTTCTTCTTTTCACATACACCATGCAAACAGATCAAAAAGATCTGGAGCATGACCTGAAGCTCATTTCCATTTTACCACTAACAAGTCCTTATGGAGATGCACTTTCTGCCCACAGCAATCCATTGTTCCTGCATATGCGCACCTGACCTAAAAATACATGGCTGGCTGACACCTTCAAGCATGGAGGAAATCAAATGCCTAAATTTCCAAATGCCTTTGCCATTTGAGAGCACACGTAAGGTTATATTGTGCTTTCCAGCTGTTGCAGCTCAAACAACCTTAATGGATTTAACAGCACAGATAAAAACAGCATTCCAGGCTTTACCCAGGAAAGAATACTTTGCTATTTTAAATTATCCTATTTTTTAGGTAATTCATAAAGATTAAACTGGGCAAAAGGGAAGGTGGAAGCTTACCCAGTAGTATTGTCAGGTTGGACGATATTCAGAAAGCACAAGCTTTAGGGATCTGTGGTGCTGATTCAGCCCATTCACAGAGCCAGGGGTCAACCCACAGCTCTACTTCTCTGGAATGCAGAAATATTTATTCACATCTGGAAACAGCCCATCTGCACTGGAAACTTTTCTAGCATTTTCTCTTCTATTATGATACAAAAGGTACCAAGCAATCCTTTTTTTTTTTTAATTGTTGTTATATTTATCCAGCAGTCTTCCCTTCCATTTATATACCTACATTAAATAAGCAAGTCATGCCTGTTAGGAAGTAAATCAAAATGCTCTGAAATCTGCCACAGTGGGTACCAATAACACAAATTGGTACATAAATATTGAGGCCCTAGTAATCCTCCCTCAACGAGTCAAATAAGAAATCAGGTGAAGCCTCCCTTTTTAATTCTGCTGAACTATTGCTAATAGCGTGGAGGCACCCCAACACACAGGAGTCCCTGGCTCGAATGAAGGCTTTCAACACCACCTTAATTAAACCTGCTCCAAGCAAATTTAATCAGTGCAGCCAACAAAATGGCTTCTGAAAGCAGGGAGCACTTTACATCAGGGTTTGCAGCACAACTGTCAACAGTGCTGCAAAAACATTTTGCTAAGCATCAGTGGCAACTTCTGGTTACAAAGAAAATAATTCCTATTGCAACTGTTTGAGCAAAACACTGTAGAAAGATCCTGAGGAAAGTGAATACAAGGGAAGACACTTTTCCATCTGCATCCCATCCCTTCCATTTTCAAGAGGAACTTTTCTGAGTGTCTGAAATCCGCCCCTAAGTTTAATGTCAGTGGTAATATTCCAGGACTTAAATTCGGATCACAGACAAATCTATTCCTCTTTTTCCTGTTCTTTCTTAAGTGTCTGCTTATGGTCAGGGCAGAAGACAGATTGCTGGGCCAGACAGACCCTGGGTCTGAGCCGGCACAGCCTTTCTTACACTCATTGCAATATGTTTCCTACACTACCCTGTCACAGGCAGTGCAGAAACTATTTGCTCTTTCTTTCTTCTGGCTGTATGAAGTCTATTATTTAGGTAATTACACTAGGAACGGTACCAAGCAAATGGTTTCCTCCCCTATTGATGCAAGACAAATCTCAAGACTGACGATAATTCCGTTGCTTTGCTATACAAATAACATAAATCTCACTGATGGATATTTTGCATGATCTCTGATTGAAAACAGCCTTGAAAAAATACAACTGTCTTTAAGCCTTTTTTTCCCTAAACCCAAACTACTGTGGAAGCAAACAAAAAGCAACTCTTGTTGAACAAACTAAAACAGCACTGTTAAGCAAAGCCCCTAGGTAGATATTTCTTTAATTTCTGTATCCAGCAGCACAGGCAGATCTGCTCAAGAGCTGCCCTCCCTCCTCCGTGCCATCAGCCAAAGGTGTGCTGGGCAAAGGGCACAGGACTCCCCTTGTGACCCATTTGCTGTGAAAAATAGCTGGTATTGGCAACAAGAGCAGGCAAATAAAGAGGAGATGCAAAGCAGTGCTACAAACTCTGATCTCCTACTCCCAGGGACTCTAAGTAGAATGTGGACACCAGCCCCTGACAGGGCTGGGGTCAAAGCTCTCTTTTCCTGTATATCATTGGAACCAATTGGCATTCCCATGGTTTTGCTGCTATGTACCCATTAAAATGGATTTTCTTAGGGACTACAGCACTGTTGCCTTTCCTCAAAGGGGATGTGTCTTCTGCATTCTCTACAGACAGAGATTCCAAAATGCACAGTGTTAGAAAGAACATCTAAAGGCACAGTTACATCCAGATAATAAAGCTTTATCTCAAACAGTTTTGTTCAAATGTAAAGATGAACATACTCATCAACTATCAAAAGAAAGGCCCTTTGCAAGGACTGCTTTTAGCAGCCAAGTGTAAAAACCCAAGAAATTTGCAAAAAAACCCCCCGCCAAACAACCAAACCAACTCAAAAAAAAAGTAGTTAAAACAAAAAGAAATTATCTTTAAATTTCTGTTGATGAGTCAAATATCCCATCTCTCTGTCAATAAGTGAAGACTTCTTCACAGGCCCTATACAAATTCGTATGCTTTTCAGGCAATGAATATGTAGAAAATTTAATACTACTTCAGTAGGAGTTAAACACAAATGAAAATACCTTATGTCTAGAGCACTCTGCCAGAAACCATCTGTTAAAAATCTCCAATTTAAACTTAGGCTTATGACATGCCTGGTTACTACTGCAATCCCAAAGTAATGGGAAATGCAGGAGAAAATGCAAGCTTTGGTGCCTTTCCTACTAAACCTCAAAAAAAATCTGTGAAAAATATCTCCTTCTTGAGGGGTACAGCCTTCCCTCCTAATATTCAATTTTAATCTGGAGAGGAAAAATGCTTTCTTAGCTCAGAACAACCAGCTTTTTTCCTTTCTCCAAGTAAAAGTGTTCTCTGAATATGACCCAAATTATCAGGTAATTTTGCTTCAACCTAAACTAAATTGTTCAGCAAATCAACTGTTTGCAATTTGCAGTCATCTTAATGCCATCATACTGTCTGAAGGACTCAGCTTGTATGTATTATTTACACAGTAGCAAATACAATGCAGTTAGAACCTGCTCAGAGTTTTTAGGCTGAGGATACACAGAAAAGCTGCACAGTCCCACAGGGCTCTCCAGGCTGCCTGGTTTGGCTGGAAGTGAAGCAGCATCTAGTGCTAGCCAAGGAAATACTATCACTCAAAGACACCAAAATAGCCATGGAAAGAAGACACCATGCAACAACACAGCACTCCTATAGCTCTACTATAGAAAAAGTACCTCTCTTCAAAACTCTAACGGAAAAATCAGAATTGCTCAGTAAAATATTTTGGATTATTAATCAGATACGAAAACAAACAAGCACCAAACCTCTTATAACTTCAGCAGAGCATGAAATATAACTTTCTTTTTTTAAAAAAGCTAAACATTTTCAATCCTCATGCTTTAAACACACTATTCACATGATTTCCTAGACAAAATTTAAATCCATCAGTATTTCAACAGTTCCCTAAATTAAGGGATACTATTTTAGAAAAATCTGTTCAAACAATAGAAAAACAGAAAGTGAATGGTGTCAATTAGACACTAGCTGAAAGTCCTGAGGTATATTAAAATCTAAAAAGTATCTAGAAGTTAAGACTTTAGAAAAATATTAATATAAAGTACGTATGAGTGCAATCTTTGAGGAAAAATAATGTGTTAAGCCAAGTACATATGGAAGCATCTAAAATTACAAGCTCTTATTCCAACTCCTGGTTATTCAGTAGCTAATCTGCACTGGAAGAAGGTAACTAAATACAAATGAATTGTTAAGAAAAACACCCAGTATTTGGTTGAATATTTAACAGCTGGAACAGCTGGACTGGATTACTGAACAATGAAATTCAGTGTGCAGTCAGGTAGCGAGGCAAGAAAGCTCCCTGAACAAAGCCACAGCAGAAGGAAATAAAATAATAAGCACTTATAACAATAATTTTTTCTTTTTTCCTAACCAGCTATTAAATCTCACACTGAAGGTCCCATTTCATAAATACATGTGAATCAAATCAACATATCTAAAAGCCAGTTTTAAAGGTTTTTAAAGGCTTCTTAATTTCATTTTATAGTGACAAGATAAAATGGGATTTCTTTTTTCTTTAATTGAACATGTTGGATTCCCAGGGTTGTAAGGATGCTAAATTTCATTTATTTATTTGTTTATTTGAAAGTATATGAAATCTCAGGAAATTTTTCAATCACCCCTTATCTACACTGGCTGGCACCACTGAAAGCAAGAGGCTTATCTCAGATATTGACCCAGGACAGCTTTATTGAAATTGTGTGAACCTGCTCTGATGGTCTCTGAAATATACAAAAGTGCAGCATAAGCACAGAGGGCCTGGAACAGCTCCCGAGGGACATGGGACTGCAACATGAAAAGGTGTCTCTGGATGAGGGGTTGCAGCTCAGTGATGGAGAGCAGTGGGGATAAAGGAAACCATTTTCATCTTTCTTTTTCTGGTCCCCACAAGCTCAAGGATCATCTCACCAGATGAAGCAAATGAGATCCAGTCCACCTAAGTTAGATGGACTCTCTTGCATGAGTATATCACACTCAAGTTTTATTCTTTAAACCTTGCTTAAATGCTCACTGTCTAATGGCAACTCCATTTGCAAACTTTCAAAGGCATCTTCTTCTTTCCAGCTCAAGGAAGCTGAATGC
Organism: Hypocryptadius cinnamomeus; assembly: GCA_013400635.1. Taxonomy (NCBI): domain Eukaryota; kingdom Metazoa; phylum Chordata; class Aves; order Passeriformes; family Zosteropidae; genus Hypocryptadius; species Hypocryptadius cinnamomeus. Next base: position 14,996 of record VYZP01025693.1, read on the forward strand.
TTATTTTACAGGGACTGCAGCCCTGGTGTCTAAAACCTGGATTCTCTTCTGATCTGCCGTGCTATTTTGACTTGAACCTTCTGCTCCCTGGAGATGGACTCAATGTTCCTTCCACTGCCAGCTACTGCCTCCAGCTGCCTCATTTTCCCAATGCAGTGGAACATCTGCTGTCGAGTGGCTCTTCTGGTATCGGTATCACTGCAACAGTCAGGCAGTCCAACACCAGGGCCATGAGCACAGGGCAGATATCCCAACAGACTGATCACCAATCAATCAAGGAGAGTGACCAAGTTCAACCTCAACAAACTTTTCTTAGAGGGAGCCAACACCTCATCAGGATGACCAAAACCTTGGAAAACACAGTGGTGTGGAAGACACTGTCAAGTTCAGGCAGTTGATGCTGTGCCAAAAGACTCATCAGAGCTGCTTCAGATCCTCAAGTGGAATTCCTTTATGTTCAGGCAGTGACTTGTCTTGCCAAATATTTCTAATGTGATTTGCATACCTCAGAAAAGATCCAAAACTTTGCAAGTTAAGCCAAAGCACAAGCCCAGCCAAAGCCTCCACCTGCGCAAAATGTTTATTTTTAGCAGCTGCAGACTTAGGGGAGCCTGGCAATAAATTTGACCTGCAGCTGCTCATCATGCCAATGCTGTGTCAACAAATGGCAGGCTGGCAACGAACACATTAAACACAGCGCTATCCGATTTATTCAATGCATTCCTAATGAGAGGGAGACAAATGGTGGTACATGCAGGAGACCCAGATTTAGAGGAGGCTCCTGTTCATCCATTTGAGAAAGATCTGGCTTGAACTGCCTTATTTTCTTGTTGGCCAGTTCCATCCATGCCCATTCATGTATTGTTTGTTTACTATTTTGCAAAAGAAGCAGGTGCTTAACAACAGATGTTTGATCACAAATTTTTCATTGAACTTCATTGTGAGCAGGGAAAAATGAAACAAAACACTGCTGAAGTGCGGATGCAACTCACATCCACGGACCTCTCTCCTTACTCCAGTCCTGATGGGAGGGAATTACCCTGGGTGCACAGGTGAGATGCTGCATCCAGGCAGCAGGTACAGCTGAACAGCTGTGCAATTCCTTCTGATCCCACCAGCAATGCCAAAGAAGGAGGCAAGGACCAAGCATGCTTGGGAACTGAGGAGCCTACAGCATTCCTCTGATGCCTTCCTTGGTCATGCAATGGCCTGGAAAAGGACTGGGGAGGGCTCTGGTGCAGTGGGACAAGGCAGGAGGAGGGCACAGTGTTTCTCAGTGGGAATGTAGCAGTAACAAGCAAGGAGGGAAAAGACAGGGAGTAGGACAGTCTTTGTGCTCAGGTCTGGGGCAAAGGGGTGAGGGAAGAACAAGCCAATGGCTGTGATCCATTCAGTTTCTGTACAGCTGACACCTTGAGCCAGAACCAGTTTTGCCTTTTCTCAGGCCAAAGGGAAACACAAATACATGTGGAAACAAGAACTTGGGTCAGGCCTATCACGTATGCAGGACCTTGCACTATCCACTGGCTAACCCTCACCGAATTACTGCCTCAGCCCAAACCCCAGCAGGGTTTGGAAAGCACCATTGATCCCATGGGCTGAGTCAGCCAGTGCAGCACTCCCAGCAGCTCCGCTCATGGAGAGGCTCAGGCACAGTCACCTCCTGTTCCCAGAGCAAGAGTGTGATGGAGAGGTGAAATATTTGATTTCAGGTAATGGAGAGGTTGTCAGCTGCTCTCTTTTTTTTTCCAACATCCTTGCCAGATTATTCACAGCTAAATTTAAATGGAGAACAGTTTCACAGGTGAAACAAATACCAGGCTGCATATCACGTTGTTACCTTTGCTGCCTTGGCTAAGTGAGGTAGGTTATTTAATTCTGCTGTTCTCAGTGTTGATCAACATGCAGTCCTGGCAGGGTTTGACTGGTGGGGAGGCACCACTCATGGCACCTCTGTCGGGCACAGGCTTGCCCAAATGCCAGGGGGACTCATGGTCTGAGGGTTAAATGCCAGTTNNNTAGTCTGAGGGTTAAATGCCAGTTTTTCTCCCAGATGAGAAATACTTCCCTGCATAGAAATCAGGAACGACACACAACCTTCACATAACCCAACCCCTCTGGGCACATACCTTCAACAGACAGCTAAAAAAAAAAAATAATTTTAAAGCTCTTTATCTGATAGACAAGTTGTTATTATACTGAAAGAAGGGAAGCCTCAGAGACAAAATCCTGAACTGTGCTGACTACCCACAAATCCCATTAAATGAATTTTAAAAAAAGGCCAAGACAACAATGAAACTCTTCACCCTTAATCCTGGATTTATACATGTGTTGTAATTAAATATAAATTGAATTTCAAAGCCATTTCAAATAAAAGGGCGGCTTAAGAGGCAGAGTGATAGAGAGATCTATATATAAACATCAGGTATATGAATACCTACTCAATGCCAGCATAACATAACAACTAACAGCTGAATACCCTGTTACTCAACACTGACCAAGTTTTTGTAAATTTGGTAAAGAAATGGTACTTCAGAGGAAACATAAGAAAACAATGGCCTGGCAGGGGGAAAGTGCATTCATACTACAACCATTAACTCAAGAAAGAAATTTGGAAGAGCCGTCCCTCCCTCTTTGAAATCCACTGTTGTGTTCTGTTTTCCAAATTTTGGCCCCCAGACCACAGGTCTGATTTTGGCCATCCACTGTTAGCCTATGAAATAACTGGTATGTTTTATCATCCATTCATTGCAAGATGAGAGGAGGGGAAGGTGGCAAGAAGAGATGCCTCTGGCAGAACACAAGGGAGGATACTTTCCACAAGAAGCCAGGCAGGCCTCCAGACAGAGGCCATGCAAACCTCCCACCCGTTAGATCCAGACTGGAAAAAGCTGGGAGTGGGCTGGGCTAATCTTGGAGCTGGCCCTCCTTCCAGCAGAGCACCTGATTGGAACCCTCACAGGATTCCATCCCACCTGAGGTACAGGAGATGCCACATCCTCCATGGGGTTGGCAGCCTCAGAACAGAGCTTGGAACACCCAGGTTTAGTTTCCAGCTCTGCCACAAATTCCACATGCTACCCTGGGCAGGGAAACCTAATCCCCATGCTTCCTTTCCCCGTTAACTTGGCTCTTCCTATTTGTCCATCTCCTCTGATTAAATGTTGAACTCTAAAAGCAGGGGCTGTGTGTTCATACGGTGATTCAAGCAGCATGGCTTGATAGGATTTGGCACATTCATGTGCAGTGAAATAAATCAATCAATAGTCAGGAGAGTTGCATTGCAGCATAGTATGGGCAGAGACATCTACTACAGGGTCTACCTTTAGTTTCTTGAGTTGTTTCCAAGAATCTTAAGGATAATTTTGTTTAAGTATGTAATGAAAGATATGGCTAAATCTGTAATACACATGAAAATGAAGTTATGCCATGCAATGAATAGTTATTGTCCTCCTCCTAGTAAAAGTTTATCACACACAAAATCATTCTGGAGGCATGGGTAGCTATTAAAATGCCTGCACACCTAATTCTGTTTTCACGGCTGCACAAAGCAGTGGCTTCATGCATCCCCCCTGCAAGATCCCAAAAATAAATGGCAGTTGTTTTCTGGAAAAAAAAAACAAAACAAGAAAAAAAAAAGGTGGGGGGTGGGGGGTGGAATGCAGGACTGTTGCTCTGCACCGAAACAATGGCTCCCCTTTGTTTCAGTGGAGCTACTGTACAGCAAGAATGACCTGTGCCTGCTTCCTCTTCCAGCTGTCAGAGGCTCACCAACACCACACCTTCCCTGCCTGCCTGCTGCCAAACCCAACCTTTTGGGACCTTCTAAGTAACCACTGGCATTGTTTCGGTGCAAACCCTCTGCCACCCCGTTGGCAGAGGACACCAGCATGGCAGGAAACCTGCTGGAAATGACAGTGACAAATGTTCCAGCACTGAACAGCAAAGCCATAGACTCTCTTAAACCAGCCGTTACAGTGCCTATATTTTAATTTTAATGGCAAATCTTATGAAACAGACATGTTGGAAGAGCAATAAATAATAAGTTATTGTACCCGGTCTTTCATTTTTGAATAGTTAAGGAGATTAATGCACTCATCTGCTATACTACTTTGAGCTATTCTGAAATGAAACCCCAGGCAGAGCAACTTCTCCATGGCCAGGGATGTACCAAACCATGGGCATGCTTTGCCAGGTGCCTCCACAATACACACTGCAGCATCTTGTTTGGATTGTCTTCCCTAAATAAAAGGTAGATCAATAAATAAATTTAATTAGCACATTAGAATAGCCATTTGCTCTCACACGTAATGAGGGAAATGAAACAACTTCAAAAGAGATTTGCTCAATTAACACAAGACTTTATAATGGCACTAGAATAAGATCTTATCACAGATCTAAATAGCCTGGATTGCAATTTCTCTCTGACAAATACTAGCATGCTCCTGACAGTCATACTATCATTAGAGGGATGTGTCTGCACTTCCATGATATCCCTAATCCCCTGTTTTGAATATTTAATAACTACAGCAAATGGAAATCAGTGCACCATACTTCAGAGATAATTCCTGTAAGAAGGATGGAGGGCTGTATTGCTGCAGCCTATTCTTCTAGCTGTTCCCACTCAAACTTCTCAGCATTTCCCTGTGGAAAAGTCAAAAGACCTGGCTTTGTTGTGGGTAGATCTGGGTGTCATGCAGGTATCCATAGCTGCAGACCCTGAAATGCAATTCATCAACACAGAGCAAACATAACGCTGGATTATGCACTTCTCCTACAGCTGAATCAGCAGCCCTGATTTGCCACGTGGTACATGCAGGTACAGCATGGAGAACAACTCTAAAATTAAGGAAACTCAGCACAAAAAAGATTAATCTCTCCAGTACACATATTTTTTGTTACTGTTAAAAAAATCTCTAATAGAATATTTTACAAGGGAAAATCACAGAAGTTGCTCTTCAGAGCACTCACCTCCACTGGGTCTCAAACCAAATTGCAGAATAATTTTTCAATGAAACCATGAACCAGTTTTACTTCAGGCAAAACCACTGAGATTTTCCTTAAAAGACAAGCAAAATTACATACTTATGACCAAGATGCTGCAAGCCTTTCTTGTTAGGATATTAGCTGAAAAGCAGTCAATAAAGATTTCTCACATCATCGATTTGTCTTGTCTCTTTTATTTTAAGAAAACCTTTCTTGCAAAAAGGAGGAAAAATCCCTCAAAATAGCATTTTCCCAGGCTTGCACGGAAGTATAATTCTAAAAGAGTTGTGTTAAAAAAAAATCTTTATGGCAACACCTATGACCTCGCCCATAGGCAAAGGCAGAAGTCTGCAAAGACAGCAATTCTGTGCAACACACAGGTTCTTCTTTTAATGTACAAATCAAATGCCTATTGCCAGTGCTCGCTAGGGGTTGTGTTCAGCAAAAAAACCCAGGCAACTCTGCTAGCTGCCACTTTCCAACATCCATAGATATCTATGAAAAAAATGGTGTAACTGTAAGAAAAACAACAGGCATCTTTCATCTTAACTTACTGTTAATTAAGCTGCTTTTATAATTTATTTCTCGGTAATTTTACAAAGAACCTAAGCAACTGTGAACTCAGTTCAAAAGCAGAAAAAAAACCCCTTTCTTTGAAGGTTTCTGTGAAATTCTACTGTATGTGCGTGGAAAAAATAACCTTGTCAGTACAAAATGCCTTAAAGGAATCTCCCATCAAAACCCCAGTGAGGATGTAGACTCTTGACTGAAAAGAAGAGATCAGTGCAGTCTCTGGAGACAGTATCAAAGGCAGAGACGCTAAGCAACAGCAGATTTAGCCGATCTCTCACTTCCATCTCTTCACTCCAGGACGCCAGTCACCTCAAGAGACTAGCTCACATCAAACAGAGAAAACGATCAGCTATAGGCTCGAAATTAAGCTTACACGCTTTCACAAAAGACCTGAGTGTTTCTGAGAGATAAATACACAGCTGAATTTTGAACGAGGAGCGTGCCGACCGCTGACGGCATCCTCCTCGTCTCCATCAGCAGCTTTGATGGGAGCCATGGCAGAGTTCCATGCGTGCAGCACTGAGGATGCTCACTGGCACCGGCAGACTGCCGCTCACACAAACACCCTTGCCTTTTAGTTACCCAGGTAAATATGCAAACCACAAGGGCTTGGCATCATTTATAGAAAGAATGGTTAAAATACAAGTTCAAGAGACACTGCTGAGAAAGACACGGATGGCTGGACAGAAAACACTACAAAGTTTGGGACAGTGAAGGAAAAGATGACGAGAGATCACACAAACGCTAAAATGGAAGGCTGCAGTTTGTTCCAAACACGGATCATGCCATAACAGCAACTTGAAACTCGTGGGGGATGCAGATTCTTGATAACATTAAAGAAAATCTCCTACTTCTAAAAGCCAGTCTACATGCCATCACTTGGCAGATGTTTAAACTGATAATCTTTACAGTTACAAATTAGTGGTTTTAAACACGTACTCAAAATACCTCTTGTTTTAAGGCAAAATCTGCTCTGACACAATGCAGAGGTATGGTGCTCCAGCAACTGAAATCTGAAAATCTGTTGGTTTTTAGGTTTTTGTTTGGTTTTGGGTTTTTTTCTGTAGGACGAGCAGTCCTATCTCTAGGTCACAACCAGCACTACATATTTTCTAAGATAAGAAAGCTAGCTTTCCTCTTCCATGCTTGCATGATGCAGACTGATTAAACATTTGTCCTCTAAAATTGGAAATGTTATTTTACATCAGGAAATCATAGAGGTTTTCATTTGTTTTGGCTTTCATTTGCAGTTTGCCTCTCTGAAAAATGATACAGGAAGTACCAAAACGTACTGTACTTGCACTCTACATAAAGATAAGGTTTATCAAAAATCTCGTCACTTGTGATGGATAACTTGTGCAGGAACAAACACATAAATAGCAATACTCTGAAACTGCCTTCTATTCAAATATTCAAATCATTGCAAATTAGACATGATGTTTATGATGTCTGGAACAGCACAGAATGAAAATGGCAAGAGATCCCACCCCAATCTCACTGGGAAATTCTGTGCCAGCTGCTGGAGAACTGTCCTGTGTCATGGGACAGTGTTTGGCAATGTCTCCTCCCACACAGGAGCACTAGGTTATCAGCTGGCAGATGGAACAGTTACCAGCTGGGGGGTGGAGCAAGAAGAGAAAAAGAAAGCAAACAGAGGGGGGCAAAAAAAGAAGAAAGTCTACTCCTTCATAAGACTTTAAATCTCAAAATTGTTGGCAGACCCTCATGAAGCTCCCAGCTTCTCTCCTGGTGAGAAATCCCACACAAGCAGGAATGACTTCCAAACACAACTTGAATGGCAATGTTTCTAAAATATAAGCTTCTCCACGCCTCAGTTACCCAGCTGTGATACGGACACAATTATATGCCTCGCCACACTGAAGTTTTCTGAAAGTAAGAACATATGTATTTCAGGCAACCAGACAAGATATGGTAGGATTGATTGTCCTTCAAAGGTCTCAAAAAATTAGTATTATCTCATAGAAAATTTTCAATTACATGCAATAAATACTCTCCAGCCATGACTCAGTGAGTTAATTCCTAATTATTCACTGCGCTCGGAAATATTTTTTATCACTTCTTTGATTCCTAGCTTTTCAAATACGCCTCTTTTCTCAGCCATTTCCTCCAGGCAAAAATACTCCCCAGGTAAAGTGAAAACACAACATCAAATAGAAACCAAAATAGCAGGGAATGCTGGTGTACAGAGTGGTTATTGTGCTCGCTGTAATAGCCTCATGCAAGAGCTGCACAAAAATCCTGTGATAATACAAATATAAAATCCTTGCACAGACAAAGATACACGCCGAGGCATGAAATAAATTAATGCCTACTACTGAGTTACATCAAGGCTGAATTTTCCCCTGGAGTCCATGATAGATTAATTCCTGTAACTTTGCTACCTGAAAGACAGGAGATTTTTCTTGGTAGTAAAGAGCCTTATAAGATATACTTAAACGGATTATGTTGATACCTTTCATGATGTAACCCTAATGATAATTTAATTGAAAAAGTGCTTTAAGCCATAATAGCAGAGAAGACAGGATTTCCTTTTTTCACTTTGACAATTATGGGCCAGTTCAGAACTGCTCTCAAAATAAGGAGGAAGACAAATTCCCAATCAACTTAAAAGAATGTGTCAAATTCTGCATCACTTTTCCTCAAGCCAAATACAGAAATGTACTGGCATCAAAGCCCACAGATTTTTCTCATCACTATTCCCAGATCTTTCTCTTCCATCATGGAAATCACTCCATGTTTATCTATGTGCAAGCATGCTCATTACCGTACCACCTCGTACATACCATTTTTGCTACCTGCTCCTCAGAGCAAAGAGCTCCCCAGTGATTGAGCAGCCAGTGGGCAAGGCTACCCAACTTTTACCTGCTTTATCTTAAATCTTACACCTTTTAGTGCTTCACATGCATTGTTTGAGATGCCAACAGGTTTCTAAGACTGAGAGCATGAAGCCACTCATGAACATATGATCATCATCACGTGCATTGTTACCACCACCTCACAGACATACTGATAGAGGAGACAGAGTAAAATAATTTTGTTTATATTTATATTATCATTTTCCTTTCCATAGGTTACTGCTGATTTATATCTTTCTTGTAGCCAACCTGTGGGATGTACATGAACCAAGACTCATGCTAAAACTTCATTCACAGGGACAGTGCAGTAGGACATGGTCAGCATTTGTCTACGATCCCGTCATGTCTCCCAGGCTGGGGGAGAGATGTTGCAGCCAGCTGAAAAAGCTGATTTTCTGCCAGTATTTTAAGAGAGCAATCAGGATGAGCTAGGTACTTACAGATCAGCTAACCTGGTATTGACTTCAGGCATAATAACATAAAAGCTGTTATAAATGCAATCAGTAAAGAATTAAGGGTTGGTAGCATAACTAATGAAAATCAACAAAGTATTATGGAAAAGCAGTCTTGTTGCATAAGCTTGGTATCGTTACACATATGGTTGGAAATACTGTTGGGGAAATAATACTCTTAAAACTACTGTCAAGCATTTGAATTAGTTTTACATGACATTCCAATTAAAAATTATCAGTGGACATAATCAATAGAGAAGAAAATAGATTAAAAAGCTGTCTGATCTGTCCTAAAAAGTAATTGTAGATGGGAAGCTATCAGCAATTACTGATATTTCTATGGCAATTTTACATGGATTTGGTCTCAATCCAATATTGTCCAAATTCTGTCAGTAACTGGGGGATTAAGTGAGTAATAGCAATAATATCCCTGACAAAGGTTTTTGGAAGAACGGTACTAAGTAAGAGAACATCAGACCAGATCAGTTCCAGAGAGTGAAGCATAGTAATTGATAGGGGAGATTCAGCCTCAAATAACCAGCCTCCCAGTATTATCTCATTTCAAGTTCACATTTGTACAGAAAAAAACATAGTTCGCCCACAAATGGTATAGGATGCACTTGAAAAGCTGTGGCTTAAAGGCATTTATCATCACCGTAGCTGACCAGTTAAATATACAATTACCACACAAACCAGTCACAGAGAAAACCATCTCTCACATATGGAAACTGGAGAAGGAAGTTGGTATTTGCAACTGTAAATGATGCTAATGAACTATTTATGGCACACCAAAACTTCTGGCACCCACTTTCTCCAAAAGGAAGTTGACAAGCTGAAAATTACTCAGAAAAGGGCAAACAAAAGGGCAAGTCCTCTGGGTACTTTGCCATATTCTGAAAACAAGAAACAAAAAAGAAAACACAGACATACAGCCAACAGAATGGACAAGAGAAAAAAAAAGCTTGAGACTCAAGTCCAGGTCTCAATTTGTCAAGGAGAAAGAGAAATTGGAAACACTTCGCATCATCTGTAGAAAGAATCCCAGATGTGCACAGCAATAAAAACTTGAGTGGATGAACTCAGAATGAAGGAAAAGGAAACACAAATAGATGAACTGTACTTCTCACCCCTTCTCCTCTAATATCAGCCTTATTATCCAGCTACACTCCATGGCCCAGAACCTGAAAGAAAGAAGGAATAAAGAGGAGGAGGCAGCAGCACTGGGAAGTACAAAGCAACATGCACAAAGATACGAAGCGGCTAACCAGGCATAAGTGCTGATGCTACAAACAGCAGGGCATTGAAGGTGTCCCTCTGATAAGCAGGAAAGCTTTCTTTCCCAGCTATTCAGCAATCCTCTGCCTAAGGCATAAACATACTCTTCAGCCATAGAATTCCATCCCTATCTATAATGAAGACAAGAGCTATCTATGTGCGTGCACTGACTGGTGAGGAAGCTCAGAGCAGTTTCTACCCTCAGCTTGCTTTTCCAGAAAATTTATTTGTAGCGTTGAGCAATCATTTTGATGAAAACCTTGCAATTTATTTTGCCTTTCAAAGCAGTGACATCAGCACTCCCTAGGCAGGAAGAATCCAGAGATTCAGAAGAGCTATCACCTAGCCACACACACGCAGTCAGGTTTTGGTCACCCAATGGGCTTTTCACACCCAATTCAACCACAAGGACCCTGGCCACCTTTCATGACATTGCTCAAACTCATGTCTAATCACTACTACCCTCAACCACCACAGTAATAGTGCTTCTCCTGTCATTTCACAAATTTTCTGGGAAACAAAATACATAGCAAAAATAATACAAATATTATTCAGATAGCTCCAAAAGATATGCAAAAGGATAGATATCCTTTTCAGTCTATCATCTAAACATTAATAGGTACCATTGACTTACTCAGATAACTGTTCAATTTTTCTTTGTGGTCCCTTGCAGGTGTTCTACTTCTGGTTTTGTGAGGTGAGGGAGGAAAGGATTAGTTAAGCCCCAGAGAGTCAGAACTGGCATTACAAAGCCATAATATGAATGGGCTGGCCCAGTTTCAGCTTTTCAAACAGTCCTGCATTCCTAGAGACATCCTAAGGTCATGAGCATTATACGAGTCTTTTGTTTGTTGTATACACCCAGAACGTTTTCATATGGCAGGAATTTAATACTTGCATTCTCAGGCATTTCCATTCACTGGTGCTTCATGCATCCCTCCTATATTTTCTCACTTTTCATTGCTGCACATCCCCTTCGTGGATATGAAACACTCTTCCACAGATATGTAAAAACAAGTTATTTCATCTCTAACATACTGCTGATCTGCTTATCACCCACACTTCTGACAGGGAAATCATGGAGGCACAGAAATCAGCATAAAGACTAGCACATTAAGGGATGAAAGAGAAACATTTAGAAAAACTTAACACTGGAAAAGGGGACAGAAAAAGACAAGGTTAGATCTAGACATGATGTAAACAGAATGAATACGCCCACAGGGCATAGAGGATGCAAACAGTAGGTGGTCTTTAAAGCTCTCATCTTCATTCCCAATAAACTAGAGGTGGCAGCTGGAGAATGCAGAAAGATAACCTCACCACCATTACCTTCACTGTTAGCGTGTCCTATCACCATACTCTGGAATCCAACTTGCACATCTACTGGCCATTTACTACTGAACAACATGTCCCACCTTCCTCCTCCCTGAGCTCACAACTGTGAGATCCCAATCCCTTCATGCCAGCCTCCGTGTTCATCTGACCTGGGCCATTGATACGGCAATTTAGGGATCTAAACTGGCAGAAAACATTTCACTTTTAATCTTCCTCACATGTGGTAGCAGTTTGGTTTTCTGAACTGGCTCCCCAAGGATGAGAGGGGCACCCAAGAAAAGGAGGCTGCAGCCACCATGGTGCAGGAGGCTGGAGCAGCAGCAGCACACCCAGCAGCCACCAGCCTGGCCACGAGCAGAGCCTCAGCACGAAACTGCGCCCTTGCTTAGCACAAGACCCTGTTTTCTAACAGTATCACATTCATTACCTTACAGAGCACCTTCTGAATGAGGACACGCTACATTTTTGAGTGATCAGTCAAACCCAAACAATCAATTACACCTTTTGTCAAAACTGTTTACGCTTTCACACTGTGCTGGAGTCATTAAGAATGAACACTGAGCAGGACTGGTTATTTATCCTCCTCCTCTTGCCCTGAAAGGGAATTAATCTTAAACTTTCCATTTAATGATCTCAATACAGGCTCACTGTAAATGACAGCAGGCTGCACTGAGAAATATTTAAAAACAGAAGGGCCTCTGAATGACAGAGTTTAGCAACACACAACTGTTCCTCCACATGCACGCCAAGGGAAGCCAAACCTCTGTGGAAGGCGAGGTTAAAAATGTGCTGTGTGCCACTCCAGTGCTACAGAAAACATGCTGTAATTAGCAACCTCTAGAGATTTATTCAAGCTGAGAAAGATAAAAGTGAAAGGAGTGATTCAAAAGCAATTCTTAAAACTGCTGGCCGACCCACTTAACATTCTCTCAGCGTCTACACAGAAAATGCAATTCTTCTGTCAAAGAAAAGTAATTAATGAACCTGCCCTACCCATCCATCGCCCCTCCATGGCCACCAGCATGCTCCAGCCCGCACAGTGAGGTAGAAGACAGCGTTGCAGCCCCACATGGGTGTCAGTCACACACAGCACCCTCACCTCAACAATGCTTTAGTGAGCATCTCAGACTTATTGCTAAATGTGGTCCAGGCTGGGACACATCCCTTGGCTTGGCCTGGCTGTGCTCCTCAGCAAACCCCTCCCTCTCACTACCCTGTACCACCACGACCTTTCCATATCCACCAAAACCAGCAAAACATTTTGTCAGAGCAGAATAAACCAGAATGTTTCAAATTCTGGTCTGGGTGATTTTCACTGACATGCAGGGGGGACATGAGGCTTCATCGCATGGCGATCTCCTCCCCACCGCCATATTTAGCAGACTTAATCTGCAATGCTTGTCTGGGTGGGGTGTTTATCTTATTCCCTTCCCCTCCAGAGGAAAAAGAGAGTCTGCTTTTACATACTTTAAGAATTCTTTAATCCAATTATAAAACCAATTTAATTTTTATCATTATTTTCCCATCATTCTCACTGCTCCCCTTCACAGATTGCCTTTCACCCAAGCAAAGCTGACAGTTCCCCACAGCAGCAAGCCACATTGACGGCCATCATCTCATTCATATGCACACTCAGAGCACCATAAATCTGCTCAAATATCATTCCTCCCCCGGGGCAATGTTTTTTTTCCCCAGAATATCTACATTGCTAGCTGCAGAAATTTCTCCTTCTAATTAACTTACAGGTTCCAAATATCACCAGCTGGAACCACAGCGCAAAGCCTGGGCACTGAACACAGAGGAAGACAGCTGAAGGATGAGGGTCTTTGCTATCTTTTCTTTGCTTTGGTGCTTTTTTTTGGGTGTTTTTTTTTTGTTTTTGTCTTCTCTTTCATATAAGAGCCAGCAAGTTGAAAACTACTGAACCCTTTATCGACACATGAATGGACAACGAATAACCCATGAACTGAACGAATTGAAGCTATCCACAGAACCCTTAACTGATATTTTTGTTGGCCGTGTCACATCACGTTATATCTCTGACGTGTCATGTTTATGCCTGAGTCACGGTGCAGCCTGATGGAAGAACAAAGCACAGTACGATGCAACAGGACATACCGGTGAGGTCAAAAACCCCATCTGACTGCTGATTGACTGCCCACCACTAATTTGGATTTAGTTAATTCCTTCTAAAAGACAAGAACAAAAGTTCAGAGAAGGTTAAAGGGCACATGCAGAGTTTAATAATCTATTAACACAATAACCTGCCATATATGACTATGCAATAAGCTGAGGGAATTTGGCAGAAACACTTCACTCTGCAAACATTATTTACAGCAAATCTTGATTCATTACACTCTCTGTATACACAGAGAAGGGCAGTGTTTCTCTAATAAGAAGGCTCCAAGACATGAGCTGAGTAGTTCGAAGGTAAAAAACAAACCCTAAGCAGCAGCCAAATCAGAAAATTAAGTTTATAATATTTTTAATTTTTGTTGATGAAAACTTTCTACTGTTGGGGCTGAATTCAGGCAGGCTGGGAAAGAAAACCTGACTTCAAACAACAGCAGGGAAACTAAGAAGTAATTTTTATCTTAAAACCTTAAAAAACATAAAGATCAACTCATTAAATGATCTCTGTCTTTCAACTCCTGCTCTTCGATTGATAGTTTTTTGCTTTCATTGGATTTTCTTTATTTAACGCAGCCAACAAGACTGGTCTTCATTTTTAGTTAAAACCAAAGGCAGTTATCAGACATGGTGCTGATCCTGAGAAGACAGTCCCCAGACTTCAACTCTTCTGCCAGTGCCTGATGTACAAAGGCACTGCTGCTGCTTCTGCATCACCACAAGAGTTTTGCCGCACTGGCAGCCCCACCATCCTGCTGGAGAGAGAACTGGGACCTCTGGGATCCTAAACCAGTCTCAAGCAGGAGCTTGAAAAGGACAGGTTTGCATTCCTTACAGCAGTGAGGGAGACCCTGGTGTTGAGGACAGTGTGATTTGTGATGATGATCTTAACCTAGCACCACTTCAAGAAATAAACTAGTTACTGTCTTTTAAGGCCATTCATACTTTGCCCAAATAAGGCTTCAAGAAAGCTACAACAGAAGTTCTTTTGGCTTGGAATACTGTTTTTGCTGCCTAAATAAGCCCATAGAACACTTAACCAGTAAAAGAATGACACTGCTGCAGTTCTCCTTGTGTTATACCAATATGTGCATACTTTGGACCAGGACAGCAACATCGTGAATGAATGAAACAAGGTACAGCATTAAAAAAATCTCCATTTTCCTACAGTAACAGAAGGCTTAGTAGGTACTCCTGCAAGAACAGTCCTGCTGTCATAGTATCTTACTGACTTGGGTATGAAGAGAGAAGCAGTTGGTAAAGAACTTATGAGAGCATGACAGGAACAAAAGGGGTGATTGACAAATCTAAAGAAGGCCACAATCATGCTCCTCAGACCAGTTATATGATAATACAAGAAAATCAGAAGTGAAGGGAATTCCAAATTTTGCTCAACCTACTCTAGAACCATCTCTTGGTTTCTGTCACTTGGAAGATTTTTTTAAAGAACTACTTGTGTGCAGCATTTCAGCATCAAAAATATGCATTGCAGCCCCAAAAGCACACTAAAGTTCAGAATCCTTGGTTCAGAATCCTTAGGTTTCCTTGTCTTGCACCTGTTAACTTGATGCATCCAAAAATCATTCTAGAAAACATTGGCCGTGTATAAAAGCACGTTCCAGAGTGTCTATTTTGTAGTTAACATTTCCTTCAATCCTACTGCAGATTTTTCACTTGGAGTAGTGCAGTCCCTGTGTTGTATTAGCTGGACCACTGGCAACTATGTTCCTCCATCTGGCAGTCCCTGGGACTGCTGCAATCCCATGGAGAACACCACAACATCTCAACTGTGATTCATAAGCATGAAGAAAAAGGACTTGATTGCCTCTCCCCCTAAAGTAAATCTTGCCCTTGAGACAACTCCCATGGGAAGGATTGTTTTGCTATAGGATCTTTCAGACCAAAGAAAATCAGTGGGTTGACACATGAAATGGAGTGGTTTAATTTTTGCAAGGCATACTTTTTAAATGTATTTTTCTTAGAACATGTGACTGAAACAGGAAGACGTATCAGCGTGACACTAGAAAAATCCTTAAAATTGCAAATTTTGGCACCAAGATTACATAAACCTTCTCCCCATCCTCAGGAACTATATAACACGCACTTGGGCAGCAGATTTACAGCTTCCTATTGAAGCCCTCCAGCCATCCATCTAAAGAATCAATTCCTGCTCCTTCCAAAGAGCAGCACAACCAAAGAGAGCCCAAACACACCTCTTTGAAAACGCAATCACAAACTCAGAGTACACAGAAGGTACCCCCACCATTAACACAGTTATGAAATTGGGACGCTGCATCAATCTTAAGCAACATATTTTGCCCTCTGTTCATGCTGTTCTGAAACAACACAAGGACTGTGAGATGATTTTCTTACCGAGTAGCACCATACTTGGAGTAATACATTACTGGTGGGACTCCCCTGATGATGTATTACACTAATGCATCATTAGGATGATGTTTCACACTGATGATATATTGCAGTGCAATATAATGAGAGCAATAGCTCACTGGGTGCATAATCCTGCCAGGAGCTGTGCGCCTGCAGCTCTCTGACTTCATTTGTAGTTCAGGGTGTCCAGAAGCTTAGATGGATTAGATCCTCAGATACACACATCTCAAAGGATGGCAAGAGTCGGAAAAATGCCAGCATACAGGTGGGTGCTGTTAATTACAGGCTTCAATGTACAGTATGCTAATATCAAAATGTACTTTGGCATTGCATTTTAACACCTGTGCAAAACGTCTTCTTCAAATGAAGAAGTGGCCGTAACAGAGCTGCTGAAGCTCCTTATTCTTATGCTTCCCTGCAGTAGCCA
Organism: Hypocryptadius cinnamomeus; assembly: GCA_013400635.1. Taxonomy (NCBI): domain Eukaryota; kingdom Metazoa; phylum Chordata; class Aves; order Passeriformes; family Zosteropidae; genus Hypocryptadius; species Hypocryptadius cinnamomeus. The sequence goes on from VYZP01025693.1 coordinate 31,438, forward strand.
TCATAGTAGACTCTGGGTGCTTACAGCCCTGATAAAAATACCCAGCTTACATTTTCCATGCCAGATGTCTGTTAGAAGAAAGAGGAAGGCTGGGGAAAGGGGGTGGTTGCTTGTTTTTAATCAGTAAATTCAGTGCAAGCAGTTCTGTTCAGCTATCGTTATGACCCAACCTAAGAAAAAAATAAGTAGTTTTGCCAACAATGAAAGATTCTGGTGACCTTTTTTCTGACCTTTTTTAACAAACAGAGCTATTTGATCTGTATAAAATTCTAAAAAGACCTTTGCAGTATGATCAGTGTCACTGACAAGAAGGCAACATTTTAAGATTTGTGAACTCTTAACCGTGAAATCATATATAATGTTCAAAAAGAGGGCAAACTGGTAAATAAACAAGGAAAGAACAAGCCAATTTGAATAATAAAAAACTTCTTCAGTCTCTCACAGAAACATTAACATTTACAATTGAACCACAACTTCATTATTTATTTAGTTTTTGCTTTAATACCTTCGGGGTTCTCAAATAAGTCTATATGTGCATGCACACACACTCTCACAAATACAACATGGTTCCTGCATGCAATTTCCACCTTTTTGTATTTGTTTAGTTCTGAAAAACATAACAGTATTTTAGACAACCAACTAATGTGCTCTGCATCTTCATCTTCAGGTTTTCTAAAATGAACAGACCAGACTCCTCTCCAGGGAGCAGCAGCCTCTCTGGTCACAGATCTAAAAAACGTAACTTTCATACCTTTCTTCTGACATCTATAATTGAGAAACCACAGGGTAACTCATGAACTGGAAAAGAGTATAGACACCTCAGCTAGCTAAATGATGAGTTAATATCTCCTTCTTTCTCTATTTTTACCCCCTCATGTGTAGCCTTTCAGATTGCCTGAGCTACAGGGCTCTGCCTTGTGGATGCTATCTCCAGGCAGTAGAGCACTGGATGGAAATACACAGCAAAGGGCCGATCTTTCCAAGATCTGTCTGCACCAGAAAAGGAACAAAAAAACCAAAAAAACCCCAAAAAACCCAAACCAAACCAAAAAATAGCCAGCACCCAAAACCACCCAAACAAAAACCAAACAAAACAACCTCCCTTAAACCCCCCTCACTTTTAGGGGACCACTTCTGATCAGCCCTCCAGCACATCCTACAATGAATTAAATTCTAAGACAATAATGCCGGCTGAGCATCACTCTGACCTACAGTAGCCTGAATCCACCTGTCAGGGTACTGCATGTTTTCCAGACAGGGCTGTTCCTTCCCTGTTTCCCAGGAAGAGAACGAAGTCCACGACAGGGATGGCACAAACCCCACCTTGTAGTTTGCAGCTGTCCCCACGCTTGGGCATGGCAATGAAAACTCACCTGTTTAACAGGCTACAAGATAACAACCAAAAAAAAAAAAAAAAAACAAAAATGACTCCATGGGTTTCCCCCCCCAGTCCCCC